>JAODAL010061571.1:0-20243 GCA_025379985.1 Phyllomedusa bahiana | reverse complement strand
CCACGAATGGATTTTCTGCCGGAGGTTTTTTCACACTCCCATGTCCGAAAAGCTTAGAACATTTCATTCTTCTTTTCGTTTACAGACAAAAGTAAACATTAAAAGTGAATGATAACTAGCAAAAGTTTTGGGGGGGTTTGCATTTTTTTTTAAAAAAAAAAGGGGAAAATTTGGCACTATAACATATAATGTATATGTCATAATGTTAGTAGTATGTGTATGTATAAAAATATGTAAATACACTCCCCGGGCCACTTTATTAGGTCACCTGTCCAACTGCTCGTTAACCCCTAATTTTAATCACCCAACACTGGCGGAAACTCAGTGCTTTTGGGCATGTAACAGGCAAAACAACTCCTGCATTAAAACAAGATCAGTAGGGGGAAAAAAGGTGATTGATGCCTTTGAACGTGGCGGGTTTGGGGGTCCCCAAAGGGGTTTGAGTATTTCAGAAACTGCTGATTCCTGGGATTTCCCCCGCACAACCATCTCTGGGGTTTTACAGGAATGGTCCAAAAAGAAAAAACATCCATGAGCGGCAGTCCTGTGGGGGAAATGCCTTGTTGATGCCAAGGTCAAAGGAAAGGGGCAACTGGTTCGGCTGTAGAAAGGCAACAGTGACTCAAATACCCCCCGTTAAAACCCCAAGGGTAGGAGAAGAGATCTCTAAATGCAACTAGGCAAACTTTGAGGCAGATGGGTTTTCAGCAGAAAGACCACACCGGGGCCATCCTTTCAGCTAAAACGGAACTGAGGCCCAATTTTGCCCACTCTCGAAATTGGACAGTAAAAATTTGGAAAAAACGTTGCCTGGTCTGATGGTCTCGATTTTTCCCTGCGACATTCGGTGGTAGGGTCAAATTTGGCGTCAAAACATGAAAGAGGGATCCATCCGCCTTGTAAAACTTTTTCGGGCTGGGGTTGGTGGTCAGGGGTGTGGGGAATATTTTTTTGCACTCTTTGGGGCCCCTTGGTACCAATTGAGCATTTTGCAACACCTTGTGGAATCTATGCCCGAAAATTGGGCAGTTCGGGAACAAAAAGGGCCAACCCGTTACTAGCATGGTATAATAAAGTGCCGGTGAGGTATGTTGTTTAAAATATATATTTTTATGTTTACATTTTAAATTTTCATATATTGGTATGAAAGTGAATAATATGTAAATATATGTGTATAACAGTAAGTAGATATATATATAATATTACAGTATATATAAACCCTTATACAGATGATGTAAATATTATATTATATGAATATGTATTTGTATAATATATAATTGTTAAATTGTATAGGTGTGTATAATATGTGTATTACACATGTAAATATTGTGATAACATGTTAGTATATATAACAAATGCACTGTAATAAATACCCTATATCAGTATGATGTATATATGTAGATAGTATAGTAGTGGTTTTTTTAAAAATTATGTGAAAAGTATATATGTGTGTGTGTATATATGTGTATATACATATATAAATATATGTGTATACAGGGGCGTAGCTAGGCTGTTTTATTCGGGGCTCGGGCCCCGAATAAAACCCCCTGTGCCCCGAGTCTCCCGGGCTCCAGGCCTCTGCGCTGGGCCTGGAGCACCGACTGGCTCTTCAGCTGCATGTGCGTCCGCTGGACGCACACACAGCTGAGGGCTTCTGCGAGGCAGAGAGCGAGCGCTCCCTGCTCCGCAGACAGTGTCGGACCCGTGCGCCTCAGCCGGCAGCGTCGCGATTACATCACGTCATCGCGACGCTGCCTGTCCTCGGGCGCACAGCGCGTCATAGGCCGTGCGCCCGAGGAGCTGCCGGAGGAGCGCGGGCTGAAGAGGACAGAGCGCTCGCCGGGGGAGTTAAGGTGAGTATTAATGTTGTTATTTTTATAGCGTTTACCTGCCTCAGTGCTCCTATATACTGCCTGTGCCCCTATAATGCCTGCCTGTGCCCCTATAATGCCTGCTTGTGGCCCCCATATCCCTGCCTGGGCCCCTATAATGCCTGGCGGTGACCGACGTATGCTGGCGGTGGCCCCCATATCCCTGTCTGTTGCCCCCTATATACTGCCTGTGCCCCTATAATGCCTGCCTGTGGCCCCCATATGCTGCCTGTGCCCTTTTATACCTGCCTGTGGCCCCCATATACTGCCTGTGCCCCCCATTTACTGCCTGTGGCCCCCATATACTGCCTGTGACCCCCATATACTGCCTGTGCCCCCATTTACTGCCTGTGGCCCCCATATCCCTGCCTGTGGCCCCCATATGATGCCTGTGCCCTATATACCTGCCTGTGCCCCTAAATATCTGCCTGTGCCCCCATATACCTGCCTGTGGCCCCCATATACTGCCTCATTGCCCCCATATACTGCCTCAGTGCGCTTATAAAACTGCTTGTGGCCCCCATATACTGCCTCAGTGCCCCCATATACTGCCTCAATGACCCTATATACCTGCCTGTGGCCCCATATACTGCCTGTGCCCCCTATATACTGCCTTTGGCCCATATACCTGCCTGTGGCCCCTATATACTGCCTCAGTGCCCCCATATACTGCCTGTGGCCCCATATAATGCCTCAATGACCCGATATAAATGCCTGTGGCCTATATGCTGCCTGTGCCCCCTATACCTGCCTGTGGCCCCTATATACTGCCTCAGTGCCCCTATATACCTGCCTCAGTGCTCTTATATACCTGCCTCAGTGCTCCTATATTCTGCCTCAGTGCCCCTATATTCTGCCTCAGTGCCCCCATATACTGCCTGTGACCCTATATACCTGCCTGTGGCCCCCATATACCTGTCTGTGGCCCCATATACCTGCCTGTGGCCCCATATACTGCTTCAGTGCCCCTATATACCTAACTGAGGGGACTGCTATACCTAAAATTAAGGAGTTGCTGGAAATGTGAGGATTCTAAGATATTTGTGTCCAAATCCTCAGGGACGAGTATTGGCCGGGAGCAATCAGCATGAAGGTGTGAACCGGATGGAGAAGAAAAGGGAAAGTGAACGACGCTGATCAGAAAAGACGTCTCCGGTGAGTTACTAAATGTAACAGCAGTGTAATCACTTATATGTCTGCAGAGCATCTACATACAACTAGTATCTACCACTATATGGCCCCTGTATGGCGGTGGTATATGTAATCAGAGCCTGTGTACAGCTGGTAGTCACATGTGGGGTCGCGTTCGGTCAGGGTCTGGCAGGATTATTTGAGCCTTAAGTAGTAATAGTTTTGGGTCTTGGTTTTGTAGGAGTGTTTTTAGTCACAATCACTTGTCTGGTAGATTTGCTCCATGTATCGGTGGATTATTTGGTGACTGTTTAGGGGTATTGTCATATGAAGGTGAGAAGTTCTGAAAAAGTAAATTTGTCATTGGTGATTTTTACTGTACAGTGACTGCTGAGGAGATGGACGGGATCTGTGTGGATGTTGCAGAAAATTAGTGACGGGAACAGAAGGTTTTTCTCTGTAAAAAAACATCCGCAGTTTACAATGAGGCAGGAAAAACACAAAGGGCCTGAGCCCCGGATGTTTTAGGACCCTAGCAACGCCCCTGTTTGTATATACAGTATGTATATATATGTGTATATATGTGTGTGTAAATATATATATGTATATATTTGAGTGTGTATATATATGTATACAAATAAAAGTGTCACAACATGTTCAAATCTGAAAAAAATGAAAGGGGAGCTGTGGTTGGTTGCTGTGGGCAACAAAGAAAGTCTTACAGCTAGACAGTTTTCATACCTGTCCCCCTTATACTACAAATGTGATGATAATAACAAAAAATGCACTTAAATTGCTTGTAAAAAATTAAAAAAATTGTTAAGGTAGAAAAAGGCAGAAAACATGTGAGTGTGAAAGATGGTAATGCTATATAGTGCTATAATCGTTACCACCTAGTTTTCCCCAGAATTAGACAGACTGCAACTAAATGCTTAAATTAGAATTTGGAACAGTTTCTTCTTATTGGAAGTATTCTGCAAATGCCTGTGAAGAAAATCTCTGACTCCACTTGAGTCAAACAGATCTGTAGTTTCTTCTTCTCCAAAATAATGTAAAAAAATCCAAAAGGACTCGGAATTTGCATGTAGATCTGTGCGCATGCTTTCATGTCTGTGATGAATAGACCTCTCATGGACAAGTGGCTCAGTGTTCCTGCATCATCTTGGCACTAACAAAGTGAATAATAGATTCCTGCTCCAATCCCAGCCATTAATGGATAATTAAACCAGAATCAATGAGAGAAAACAATTAGGAGTGAGTAGATTTATGGAGGCCTGTTGTCCTCAAAGAATGAATGACCTGACAATACTCGTAATTTAATGGGACACATCAGCTCTGTCTGTGACCCCAAAATAGCCTTTGTTGGGATAAGTAGTAATAACTGAGACAGTGTTTGGGAAAAGGAAACGTGCTTCTGTATGGCTCAAGAAAATAGGAACCGGGAACAATAGATTTATAAGTTTAGAAGTGATTCAAGACTCCTAAATGGCCCCTACAAAAAGTATGGGGAAAAGCTATTTCATGTAAAACCCCCTCAAAATACAAGCGGGCGCTCCCACCGTCTGGTAAAAAAAAGGATTTAGGGCCAAATTTTATGCACATAATATTAGTATAGAAGGCGCCTGATTTATGAACCTATACTACTGCTCGGGCGACATTTCTGGGTCTGGTATACCACTTTGAAAGTGGTTTACCTGTTCCATCTGTAAAGCGCCTAGAAATGCCGTAGCCAAGCTACAAATATGTAGCTTCGCTACGGTTCTAGTGCGCCCCGCCGCCTGGGCTGAAAAGACGACAGATATCTGACACAGCCCCGTTCATACATATCGCTCTTTATATCCAGAAAAGAAAAGTCTTCTTTACCATGAGAACTGTGAATCTGTGGAATAGTCGCCTTAGGAGCTGGTCACAGCAGAAACAGGTGAGGGTTTCATGAAAGGCTTACATAACTATTTGCTACTAAATAATATCCATATAAGACAGCTGGATCCAGTCTGATGGCAGTTTTGGGATCAGGAATTAAATATTTGTTTAGGGCAGATTGGTTTTAGCCTTATGGGTTCCAAAGTCTTCATCAGTAGCGGAAGCAAAGCTTAAAAATGTCCTATCCTTCCACATCTTTTTTTTAACTATGTGTCCCACTCTACAGTAATTGTATATGACTGCACATACTACACATGACTCTTGTACTATGCCTCTTGCTTTCTGTTTTTATTTTCTGTCTTTCTATCTGAAAAGCAGCCCCTGTCCTGCCATTCACAAGGGCCCACCATGCTCAAAGAGGCCTCAGTTGATCCCCTATTAGCCGGTCCATTTATGTCTATGAGCCACAACAGAAATCTACTCTGTAAAATCGTCTCTTGTTCTGGAGGACCCAATCTGACTTTGCATTACAAGCACTACCATTCATCTGAATGGCTGCCATATAAGATTACAAGTCCCCAGTAATGGTCATTGCAGAGGACAAACCTGCAGGATCTCAACAAAATAAGGGAGGTCCACAATGATTAGCTGATCACCTAGGCAGAAACTTTTTCTAAGTGATGAACTCTATTGAGACAACCCTTATAGTCTTCTCTTAAAAAGGCTTGTTATATATTCTTAACCACTCTGGCTCATATTCTATACACAACATATATAGTTCAAGAGTAGTACCCAACCTCATATTGATGCTAGCAGCAATAATCCTATAGTAGTCAGCATATTTTTGTAGTGCCAGTCCTATAGTACAACACGCCACACATACCTGACCCAATGCCACACAATCCCCTCCACTGTTGACTGTCAAGGTGTTACATACCTTTCTTCTGCTACATGTAATGTCCATCCACTGTATAGTAGGGGCTGGTACATGAGAAATACTCAATTTATTATGTTGGGAGAGTGTAAGGCTGCTCAGGGGCCAAAAACCTATTGAAAGCTGGTAGACACATATGGGAAGTTCAAGACATGGGCTAAGTTATACCTGTAGTAGCCATTACATCTGTTATGGCAGGGCAGCCCAACCACTTTGTAGTGAGGTCTCAGCAGTAAGTCATGCAAATGCCCCAAACTTTAAAATATCATCAAAGTTTATCTTAAAATTAACATCAAGAAGATTGGTGCCACCCTAGAAAAGCCTGTACAGCGTGTGATATGCTGTCACAATTTAGTCCACAGCTGTACCCCACCAAAACTGGGGTATGTCAGAAATTGAGAAACACTGTGCTTCGGGGCACAGATCTATCTATCTATCTATCTATCTATCTATCTATCTATCTATCTATCTATCTATCTATCTATCTATCTATCTATCTATCCTTCAGTCTGCAACTTGGAAGGGGTTCATCGGGGGAGAAGCGGTGGGTAGCATTAGTCCTCATTCATTTGTTGTGGCAAAAATCCACTACATTCTGGTGCATTTTATGACACTTTTCCTTATAACCACAGTAGTCAAGGTGGCCCTTTTTTTTGGAATACTGGTTTAAGGATTTGTTTGCAGTTAAAGCCGTAACCTTCTCGGCAGTTAACATTTTAGCAGGTCCATTCCCAGCTTTCCCAGTGAGCAATGTCTGTAGGAGTAGCGCATACCAAACATTTCATAGTGTTATGAACTCTACATTTTACATCTCCATGATACACTTATATTGTAGGCAGGTCGGTGATGTAGTACATTATAGGGTTTAACCACAAAATGTGTATCCCCCCCAAAACTTTGGGTTTTTTGAAATTTGCCCACATATTACAGCAAAAAATAAAAACCACTTTGTTCATAAAAAAAAAAAGTCTGAGGGGTTTTTTGTGGAGAAAACCCTTCCCTTTTAAAAGGAGTTCTTTTAAAGGGGTTTTAACTTTTATGCCCTTTGGGTTTTTTTTTCACCTTTTAAATTCACTTCAATGGTGATGACCGGCCCATAAAGTAACCTCCATGCATCCCACCCAAACCAGGCCCCCCTATAATGGGTTTAGTGTCATAAATGCAATTAGGGAAAAAAACTCTTTTTTTTTACATCATTTTTGGGTTTCCATACAGGGAAAAGAAACCTAAACTATTTTAAACAAACAAAAACTTTGATACTGGCCCAAGGGGTTTTTAAACCCCAAACCCTTTGTTTTTCTGTTTGGAACCCCTTTTTGGTTTTAAAGTATTTCCCAATTTAAAATTTTTTTTAAAACTGAAGATTTGAATTTTTCCCCCTTTTTCTACCACAGATATTTTTGGCTTTCCATTTATCAAAATGTCAATTTTTCCCTTTCCATTGCCCGGCAACCAACAAGCTAAAGCTTTCATTTCTTATACTCTCTAAAAATTTTTAAAAAGCGCCCAAATTTCGGTCCCAGTTGGGGGAAACAAATTGAATGTAAAATCCCCACCCTCCCAAAACAGGCAAATAAAGAAGATCAAGGGAACACAAATTAACCCCCAGTTAAAGTTCGGGCAAGGATTTGGTACAAGATGGGAAAGTTTACGGGGGTTGGCAGCTCAAAACTTGCATAGGCCCCCCTAAACACACAGCTAAATAAACGGGTCACATGGGCCCCCGGCATGCATCATCCACCCCCGCAGGGTTTGCAGGAAAACCCCCCCTTGAGGCAGAATGGTGGGATTCCAATCCGGCCATTTAGCCTTTCTGGGGGCAGCAGCGCTATTTTTTGGGTTTCCCAAATCACGCTGCTGCCTAAACTAGGCCGTAAGTTTAAACGTAGGTTAAAGGGGCCTATTTAGACTTGGACTATTGACCACACGCTCCCTAAATTAGTTTCCCAAGAGGGGCTTTTTGGTGGAGAACGGGGAAAGGGGGGAGTATGTTTAAATTATTTTTAATTTTTTTTTTTTTAATAGAGGACCCGGGCATCCCAACCAAACTACTGGAGGAGACCCATAGCCCATATATATTTACCTACCTAACAATGGGAGGAAACCCGGCGCCTAAATACCCCTACTAACTAGGGAGGGGAAAAATTATAGCCCTATAACCATTTCCCTAAATACGGGGAACAGTATATATCTACCTACTGACTGGGGGATCTATGTACCCACTTTCCTGTGAGAAGACCTAAATATTAAACCCACTAAAGGGGGCTGTATATATTACCTACCAGGGGGGGCCCTATATACCTTTCCTTTAGGGGGGCCCCACAATACCACCAAAAACTTTCCCGGGGGGGCCCAAAGTAACTATTTAACCCACTGGGGTGCCCTATGTATCCCATGGGGGTTGGGGCCCATGTACCTACTTTAAATACCCGGGGGGGAAATTTTTTACAAAAGGGGCCGTAAAATATCTAGTTTCTAGAAAAGGCCCTTTATACTTACCTAGTAAAGGGGGCCCCATATACCCATCTACCTTTAAAAGGGGGCCTATGTACCCACCAAATGGGTGGCCCAATATACCTAATAACCCGGGGGGGTTTTTTAAACTACCTATTGGGGGGACCCTATGTACCAACCTATCTAAATGGGAAAAACCTGAGTTTCCTAACCCTTTCCTAAGGGGGTTTTAACATACCCAAATTGGGGGGACCTTATTCATTTGCTTACGGGGACCCATTTTACCTTTTGTACTGGGGGCCCTTTTTAAATAATCTATCTAAATAAAGGGGAAACCCAGTTTGTATATTCTCCTTTTTAGGGAGGTTAGGCCCTTTAAAAAAAAGTCCCTAAAAAAGTTTGGGGAGACTTAATTTTTTAATTGGAAAAATCCCCCATCGAATTTTTTGGGTTTCCCCCCTCAATTGATATGTATATATTTCCCCCCCAAAAAGACACCTTTTTGGGGTGCACTATTAGTATCTTTTGGGATCGATTAATACTTACCTACGGGGGGAACCCCTATACGAAGGGGGACTTACCTTTTAAATAGGAAGATTTTTCACACTTATCTAATTTTAGGGTCCAACTCCCCTAAAAAGAGGTGTACCTTCTAATTTTTTAAATTTCTTTTTTGGTGGCTGCCTGCAAATAGGGGGATTTTCTCCTATCTAGAAAAAATGAGGGCCCTAAGCGGGCGGGGCACTTTCACTTTTTGGGAGCTAGCATGTTTGTATGGTAAATTTACGGGATGATTGCAGAAAGGAGAAGTATCATGACTGCCGGGACCAGAAAAAGAAAAAATAAACCCCCAATTGAGCCCCAAAAATAAACGTCACTGATTCATTTAGTGTGCAGAGCCTGGAACTGGATCTCCACTAATGGGCATAGTTTTGAGGTAAAATACATCACTTGGTGCCTCTACTTAATGCTCCGTATGGGTAATATACATCTGCAGAGCCTGTGTACACTGGTATTCCCAATTACATGGTAACTTATGGTGAAGTATACCATATTGTCTGAGCCCGGGTTACACTGGTTTATTCCCCCCCTATAGGGGCACTGTATGGAGTGTTAAACTTTTTTTCAGACCTGTGTACAACTGGATCTACCCCTATATGTCATGTATGGGGATAATAGGGTCTTAGTTAACGGTTTTTTATTTAGTAAAAGTACAATGGTTTTTCTCTTTATGGGATGACATTTGGGCAGTATTAATTGTCCTTTTTAAAATTTTTTATTGTATTATTGTCTTTATATAAAAATTTTGGCATAAAGCTAGTGTTTAAAAACCAAGGTGTGATACTGCGGGGATTTTAATCTTTCTATATTTTTGTTATGGAATATTGGCTTGAAAATTGGTTTGGTTTTTGTATTATTTTTTTGTGGGGTTTCATTTTATAATTGTCCATGTAACTTCTGACCCCCCAAAAATCAGATAAGTCAATTTTAAAAGTTCATGTAAATGCCAGCAAAAAAAAAGCCCCAAAAAACAAAGGCACAATTGCTTTTTTTCCCCTTCACCCCACTTTTTTTTTTTTTTAGGGAATGGGCAAGAGCAAATAGTGTTTTTGGCTGTAAACTTTTTTTTCTTTGGCCCCCTTTAAAAATAATTTTCTTTTCTTTAAGACAATGCTTTAAATAGAAAAATTTTCTGCAAAAGGGTATACCACAGACATCCCTCACACCAAATAGGGGAAATTTGTTGAAAAGCATTGGTCCCCGGCATTGCTTGGAGTTAAAGGGGGCCCAACGGAAGTTTTGCACCCGGGGCCCTGATCTTTAGTTTTCCAGAACAAGGCCATAACCCGAGCCGAAATGCCCTTGGTTTCAATTTCTGTTTTACCCGGGAACACTGGATTATCAAATAAATCACTTTTCTTGCCCCGTTTTTGCTGGGTTTCCCGTTCTTGAAGCAAACCATCAGAACATTTGGTATACGAAGTTCTATGACCCACAGAATCAGGGGTCGCATTCATTTATTTTGCTCAATGAGCTTTTTAAAAAAAAAAAATTGCAGGTTTTTTGGGTTTTACTTTTTTCCAATTCCATCAAACAAATATTTTTTTGGGCTCCTTAAAGGGTTTTTGCCATGATCAATTTCATACCTTTTGCATCCACCCCTTTTCATCGGTGCCAGAAGGGGTGTGATTTTTTTAAATTGATATCATGTGCCCCCAGCAATGACACACCAATTTTCCTCTCTTTAGCCAAAGAAAGTCTGTTTCGTATAACATAAATAGCTCGAGGTAAAACTTTTGCCTCCGGCACAAGGGTCCTCAGTTCAATTTTCCCTGCAGGAAAAAAAACCTGTGGATTTTATTTCTTTTTTCAATGTACATACCTGATTGAGGGTTTTTTTTTTATTTTATTGCACTGTTTGACTAATTACTAAGGAGTACAGAGGAAGGAGTAAATGACAGCACTGGGGTTTTTAACACTCAGTAGCTGCCTGGGGAAAAATGATGCTGGCATGTCGACCTGGGGCGATAGCCTCAGCCCCGGCGAAACCCCTGGGACAGCTGAAACAATGGACACAAAGGGGCGCAAACAAAAACGCCAAATTTTTAAAATGATAATGGTGAAAAAGTTTATTATTTTTAAAAATTTTTCAAACTTTCCCCCTTTAATTTTACTTTTGGGAAACCCAAAAAACATTATATGGTGCATTTAAAAAGGTACATTAAAAAAAAATCCCTCCTGGGAAAAACCCAAAGGGTTGACAGCTATGTCAGTGAAAAATAAAAAAATAGACCTTGGGAAAGATGACAAAATTAAAGCAAAAAAGAAAAATGGGAAAATGGTGTGGTCCTTAAAGGCTCAATTGAAAACAGAGGAAATTTGGCTTAAAAAAAAATCAAGCGGGTTTTTTATTGCTGTTGGTTTTTTTCTGTGTTCAAGAAAGAACATGTAAATCCCGTTTAGGGTATTCATACCATTTTTTGGGTTTTTAGCACATTTTATGCACTGAAAATCGAACCAAAATCAGCCTCAAACAAGCTTCATATCTTCCTTTATGATCCGTAATGTAAAATACGCCTTGTTGTTCACATGAAGCATATTACACAAGCATAATTGCGAGACGTTTTTTGGACGTACTTACGGCCGTAAAAAAAAGTGACATGTCTTGAGGCGTATTTTCTCGGAAAATCCCCATAGGAAACAGTGGGGATACGCTCCAAAATACTCTTTGAAATACTCCTCTAATCAGGTGTTTTTGAAGCAGTTTGGAAGCGTAAATTTACATTAAAAAAACGCCGTGTGAACATGCCCTTATAAGGTGCTCAAATTTG
This sequence comes from Phyllomedusa bahiana, assembly GCA_025379985.1. NCBI lineage: Eukaryota > Metazoa > Chordata > Amphibia > Anura > Hylidae > Phyllomedusa > Phyllomedusa bahiana. Next base: position 8,658 of record JAODAL010061571.1, on the reverse strand, counting down.
GAACACCTTGGTGAGATTTTTCTATTAAATCAAGTTATTTAAAAACACATGCCTTTCAGAACAACTCACACATTTTGCTGTATGCATATTTGATGCATTTTTTAAATGCAGCAAAAATGATAAAAAATAGAAAGGGGGAACATATGACCACAGCCTGAAGGTAGTGCCTCTAAAATAACACTGATAATGAAGTTATTTAAGCAATCCCTTGATTGTATATGTTAAGCTAAGCCCAATGTAAACCTTGTGCTATTTACTTCTAGTAGCCGCTGCTATATACAGGAGCTGGATATTTGCAGCATTGACAGTACTGGGATATGGTGAATAAAGGGCATCCTGCTCTATTGTCACCCAAACTAAACCTGTGCTCAGTGGCCAATATACTATAATATAATGCCTGATACCAATAGAAATGTATCAGCCACCGGGAGGAAACCCCAAGCTTCCATCACACACCTCTGCTGATGATAGGGAGGCTCAGTCATCACCATGTCTGTATACATCTTTCTTTTTATAAACTGTATTTCTGTAACACATTCCACCAGGTTACAGGTTAAAGTGGATGTTGGGGTTAAATGTTGCATTAAATACTTGTGTCCCTGGTGGTCTCTGTGCTGGACTGTGCTGGGCCTAATCTGAATCAGTCTGCATTCCTCAGATAACAGCTATTGAAGTCCTGGCACTAGGTGGGGGCTGGTGTTTCTGATGTTGCTGAGATTCTCCTGCAAATTGTCAGTGCTTTATTCCAAACCTTTAAATCTGCAGCCAGATAGAGCTGTAAAGAACAGTCTATACAGAACTGTCTAATGCAAATACAAGTCTATACACTTACTATGCAGAACTGTCTAATACATCCATGAGTCTATACAGAACTGTCTAATGCCTCTACAAGTCTATACACTTACTATGCAGAACTGTCTAATACATCCATGAGTCTATATAGAACTGCCTAATACATCTATGAGTCTATACACAACAGACTAATGCATCCATGAGTCTATACAGAACAGTCTAATTCATCTACCTTATGAGTTTATACACTCACTACACAGAACTGTCTAATACTTCTATGATCAGTGTCGGCTTGGGGTCCACAGGGGAGTTGACCTTGGGGGCCCACCCTACAGGTACTATACATGAAAATATTACCTTCCTCTCGGACATAAATGCATCCATTTTACCACATAATACAGTGTGCAAAACAATACTGTATTATGTAGTACACAATACCAAGTGAGTCACATATCTGTCTGTCTCACACGTCTTTCTGTCCCACATGTCTGTCTCACCCATTTGTCACAGTCTAACATATCATAGACACATGGCTAAGTGGCTCCATCCACATCCTCCTCCACCACCCACGAGCCCACATACAAAATCTGCCTCCAAGTTTCCTTTGGCCACACACCTCGCCACTTTCTAAAATAAACACCACTATAAACAGTCAGGAAAGTAAAAGTGAAACCCCTTATCACAGGGTGAGGAACATGTCTTACAATCAGGGACAAGTGTATGCTGCCACTGTACACGTACTGATACAACCTACAACACCACCATATAGAGACCACATAGTGGTCCGACACCAGCTCGGGTCACCACCATATGACACTGAATACAGCACTGATCCAACACAGAAGTAAAATAACCCCTGACATACAAGGACTCGTAGCAGATGTCTTATCTGATGAGTTGTTCTCTTCTCTCATGCGGTGTTCTTTTTCCCTTGTCTTCTACATCCAGTCCAGACCGCTATGACGAGTTCTTCTGGTCACCACTCATGAGATAGCGGGTATAGGCTATAGCTTAGATGCACAGTCTCCAAGAGGGTTGGGGGGGGGGGGGGAGGAGACAAACCCCGTGGAGATAGTGCTATGGCTATGGCCTATACCCCTCAGAATCATATTACCAGGCAGGTAGGCAAGGCCCCAATTAGGGCCCCAGTTAGGTAGGCTGCATGTAGTAAGGGCTGCAGTTAGGTAGACTGTACTGTAGGTAGTTAGGGTCCAAGTTAGGTAGACTATAGGTAGTTAGGGCCCTAGTTAGGTAGGCTGTAGGTAGTTAGGGCCCTAGTTAGGTAGGCTGTAGGTAGTTAGGGCCCTAGTTAGGTAGGCTGTAGGTAGTTAGGGCCACATTACTATAAAAATAAAAAAAACCTCACCTCTCTCCCAGTCCTCCGACATGACGAGCGGCTGGCCGACTTCTTGTGAAGTCTGACGTAGGCGGCGCTATGACGTGATGTCATTGTGCCACCTACATCACAACTAGTGTCCAATGCCAGCCTCAATTCCCAGGTCCTGCCTTTGAACACTCAGGACACAGGGCCCTGGCGTTCTGAGGCAGCATGCAGCGGCTAGGCCCATGTGATGGCGGCAATACCCTCAAAGGAGCTTGCGGCCTACCGGGGGTTTCACAGACTCCCCAACGGGCCAGTCAAAGCCTGTCTATGAGTCTTTACTGATCTGTCTAATACATCTACAAGTCTATATAGAACAGTCTAATACATCCATTAATCTATACACATGTCTAATACATCCATGAGTGTATACAGAACACTCTAGTACTTCTATGAGTCTATACACAATTGATTAACCCCTTACCAACATTTGCCGTACTCATACGTCAATATCGGGTAGTGGTTCCCGCAAATTGACTTATGAGTACGTCATGGCGATCTTGCGCGCTCACAAGCGGAGCATGCAAGATCGCGGCATGGAACCAGCGGTTTATTACCGCTGGCCTCATGCCGCATCCCCCACGGCCGGAGTGAGCTCCGGCCGCGGGGGATTAACCCCTCGATGTCGCGACATCGTGGACGCGACATCGCAGCTGCGGGCGGCAGGAGTGAGCTCCTGCTGCCCGCGATCCCGGCGCAGTAACGGCGCTCACCGCCGCTACTGATCTCCTACCAGACAGCCCGGATGCTGAATGACAGCATCCGGGTTGTCTGGTGACGTCACGATGCCCACAATGCATTGAGGGCAGCCTGACTGACAGTTGCCATGGAGACCAGTACACAGCTATAAGCTGTGTGCTGATCTCCTATTGCATGAACGATCTGACGATCGTTCATACAATTCCCCCCCTGGGGAAAAGTGTAAAAAGTGTGAAAAAGTAAAACACAAACACAAAAAATAAAATAAAAACACGTACACCGCCCTTTTCCCCTAGGGGCCAAACGCCCCAAAAAAGATAAAAAATAAATAAAGTACCCATATTTGGTATCGCCGCGTGCGTAGCGACCCACCCTATAAATCTGTCATGTTAATTAACCCGTACGGTGAACGCCATAAAAAAAAAAAACAGTCAGAGAATTGCGATTATTGTTCATCCTGCAGCACATAAAATGGAGTAAAAAAGTCATCAAAAACTCATATCAACATCAAAGAGATTCCAATTAATACATCAGTTCATCCTGCAAAAAAAGTCCTTACACAGCTCTGTATACGGAAAAATTAAAAAAGTTCTGACTATTAGAAGATAGCGATGCATAAATATTGTTTTACACAATAAAAACACTTTTTTTTTCAAACAAATTGTGCTTTCAAATAAAAAAAACTACATAAATTGGGTATCACCGTAATCGTCTCAACCACAGAGTAAAAACTAACTTGTCACGGATACTGCACGGTGAACGCTATTAAAAATAAAAATAAAAACGCTGCTAGGATTGCAGTATTTTCTTCACTCTGCCTTCCAAAAAAACGGATTCAAAAGCGATCATAAAGTCTTGTCCCCCAAAAAATTTTACCAATAAAAACGTCAACTCATCCCGCAAAAAAAAGTCCCAATCCAGCTCCATAAAAATAAAAATAAAAAAGTTATGGCTCTCAGACTGCGACGATGCAAAAACGTGTTTTCCATTTCAAATAAAAGTGCTCTTATTGTGTAAAAGCAGTAAAACATTAAAAAAATATACAAATGTGGTATCGCTGTAATCGTATCAACCTGCTGAGTAAAACTAGCATGTCATTTATACCGCACAGTGAGAGCCCCCCCCCCCCCCCATTTCCATGGCCCAATGCTAAAAAAAAACTACGGAACACCTGTGCGCCCAAAATGCAAAATACACCCTGAGATGAGAGACCTGAGGGGTGTTGAATCCAAAATGGGGCACCTTCTGGAAGGTTTCACCTGTTCTAGTGCTTTGTGTGCTTTGCAGATGCGACATGGCCCCCACAATGTCTGTGTTCCAAAAGCCAAAATAACGCTCCCTCCCTTATACACCCTGCCACTGCGCCCCAAACAGCAGTTTACAACCCACATGTAGGGTATTGCCGAACTTGGAAGCAATTGCGCAACACAATTTTGGGGCTTTATTTCCAAGATTTCTTGTAAAAATTAAACATTTTCAGCTAAAATTGCAGATTATTGGAAAAAATATATATTTTTTTATTTTCAGAGCCGAACGCTAAAAAAATTGTGAAACACCTGTGGGGTCGATATGCTCACTGCACCCCTGGATATATTTCGCAAGGGGTGTAGTTTCCAATATGGGGTCTTTTTAGGGGTATTTATTAAGTTTTGGAACCTTAGGGTGTCCGCAAACCTGAAATGGCCCCTAAATAAAATCGTAATGAAAATGAGAACCCAGAGTCCAGTAGGTGCTCCTCCTATTCTGGGGCTTGTGGTTGAGCCAAATAATGCACTAGGGCCACATGTGGGATATCTCTGAAAATGGCAGAATCTGGGGAATCAATATTAAGTTGCATTTCTCTGATCACATTTACCGTATTCTTGTCAATAATGTATAAAAATTGAAAATCTGCAAAAAAAGTGAAATTTTTAAATTTCACTTCCACTTTGCTTTAATTCCTGTGAAACACCTAATTGGTTAATAAACTTACTAAATGCGGTTTTGAATACTTTAAGGGGAGTAGTTTCTTAGATGAGGTCATTTATGGGGGTATCTAACATACAGGTCAATCAAAGTCACGTTAGAACTGGACTGGTCCCTAAAAAATGTATATTGCAAATTTTCTTGAAAATTTTAAAATTACTGCTAAATTTCTAAGCCCCCTAATGTCGTAAAAAGAAAAAAAAGACAATTAAAAAAATGATGCCAACCTACAGCAGACATATGGTAGATGCTAGTTATAAACTATTTTGAGTGGAATAACTATCTGTCTTACATGCAGACATTTTTGAAGTTTGAAATTGGTAAATTTTTCAAATTTTTCACGATAATTTGATATTTTTCACAAATAAAAAAGCATTTTTTGGACCAAAATTTCTTACTGTCTTAAAGCACAATGTGTCACGAGAAAACCATCTCTAAATCACATGGATAGGTTAAAGTGTCAAAAAGTTATTCTCACATAAAGTGACACATGACAGATTTCAAAAATGGGGCTCTGTCAGAGAGGCCAAAACTGGCTCCGGCGGTAAGGGTTTAATGCATCTATGAGTCTATAGAGATGTCACAGATCAAGTCGCGGTCCATGGCCTGTACTGTGGACGTGTCTATACCCCTGCTTCGGTGATCGTTGTGGCTCGCTGTGCGGGGGTCACAGCGGCTGTATCACTTGGTCCCGTACTTCTCTGTATCCTGGCATTGTCCCTCACTGCTCATTGTTACTCACCTGCACGCGATCCTGCACATCTCCATTCTCTCTGAGTTCCTTGGCGCATGCGCGGCAGGTTTCTAGTATTTAAAGTGACAGTGTCCCGATTTCCTGCCTTTTGACCGGTTATCTCTGTATATTTATCGAACTTCCTGCCCTTTCTCCTGTATCAGTTAGTTTTTGTCTTCATACATAGAGCTTGATCCCCGGCTGTTGTATTGCTGCTGTTACCCTGCATTACTAGTACGCTACCTGTTGTTCCTGTCTCTGTACCAGTCTGCTGTATCTGCTGCTCCTGTCACTGCACCAGTCCGTTACCTGTCTGGGACCTGCTATCTGCCTATGGCTACATCTGCTGTAACCTGTCACTGCTACCTGTGTCCAGTGTCCTGTCCTGCACTTTGGCTGTCACCATGGGTCTCCACCTATACCATTATGCCCACAGTGATCACTGATGATCCCCCCCTATAACAGTGATCGATGGGTCAGTGTATTCTGACACTGCCGGATCGTTACACGCAACGTCTATAAACTCACTATACAGAACAGTCTATTGCATCTATGAGTCTAAAAAGTATGATCTAATGCATCTATAAGTCTATACACAACACTCTAATGCATTAACAAGTCTGTACACTCACTATACAGAACTGTGTAATGCATCTACAAGTCTATTTAGAACTGTCTAATGCATCTACAGGTCTATTCACTATACAGAACTGTCTAATGCAACAATGAGTCTATACCGAACTGTCTAATGTATCTACAAGTTTATATACTCACTATACAGAACTGTCTAATGTGTCAAATAAGTCTTTATAGAACTGTTTAATGCATCTACAAGTCTATACAATCACTATACAAAAACAAATTTGCATTCTATGGGTCTATACAGAACTGTCTAATGCATCAATGAATCTATACAGAACTGTCTAATGCATCTACAAGTCTATACATTCACTATACAGAACTGTCTAATGAATCATCATTCTAAAACAGAATTTCTGCGTCTACTTGGACGATTTTTCTGAGGTCGGATTTTAAAGTTGGGGGCTTTGAAAGAAACTTGGAACATGTACATTTCTTCCACCATAAATTTATGGTGAAAAATGTACTGTAATGTCACATGTGCGGCAAAAACCCTACTGCAAAATCCACCCAAAAAACCTGGCAAAAAAAAAGAAAAACGATTTTTATTTTTTAAATTTTAGATTCTACTATAGAATCCGAGTGGTATTTTTAAAATTGCCGTGTGGATTTTTACCCATAAGCAACATTATGTTTTCTATACAGAGCTTGTGTGATACATGTATGACTAAACCTAGAACCTGCGGTTGATGGGGTTTTTCTAAAGGCAAAGGGGGGTCACACCAAATATTGATTGGCATCTTGATTCTCTTTTGCTCATTTACTTTGCACCCTTTTTAACTGAAAAACTATTAACTCTTCTATTTTTGAAAGCGTCTTACTTTGCAGCATTTTTTCAGCACCCGCCTAACATTTTTGCACAGTACTGTAAATGGCCCAAAGTTATGGTTATACCTGCATTAGAAAAAAACAGTTGGTGATGTGGTAAGCCTCTAGTTTTTTTGTATTAGGGCATGTCCCCACTGCACGGGTTTTCGGCTGGTTTTTCAGGCGGTTTGCGGTTTTGCAGACCGCCTGAAAAAACGGCCGAAAATGAGCGCAATGGGGACTGCTGCACAGGTTTTCCGCTCGGCGGGTTTTCTGCCCCTGGTCGCCGCAAAACATTCTACAAGCAAAAATCTTCTGTCCGGTTTTCAGACTTTTAAACTGTGAATGGGAAGGGGGAGGGAAAAAAGGCCCCCAAACCCCCACCCCCGTGGGGACGCCTGCAAAACAGGACAAATACCGGTCGGGTAAACCGACTGGTATTTGTCCTCTGCAGTGGGAACGCACCCTTATTCCATGTTCACATGGCTTATTTTGCTGCAGATTGGAGCCGTACTGCGCGTCGGATTTGCGCTTCAGTACAGCTCCAATCCGTCCCTGTCTTGACGGTAATTCACAGTTCTCATAGAGAAACTATGGATTCTGTCCTTCTCCCCGCTCGGCGAATCCGCCCCCGGGGGGAGGAAAGTGACATGCACATTATTTACGGCGCGTACGCGCCATAAATAATGCATTTGTCTAGGGGAACGGCGGGCAGCTTCCCCCCTACCCCCCCCTTATTTAAACCGTTTTTGCGGGTGGTATCCGTTTGCAAAAATATGGCTTGAATAAGCCGTGTAACCGGCCCTTGTTACTACCACAGACCCTTTATGTTTTATACAAAAAAGGTTTCAAGGCTGTGCTGTTATGTTAGTATTGTAAAAAAAAAGAAAGAAAAAACTGGCTTTGTTCGGTGGTTCTATATATTGGGCTGTACTTTATGGGAGGATTTCCTCATAATGCTTTTTGCATCTGCATGGGTTTGTGCGAAAGCATTATTTTATGAAGGACTGAGTATTTTGAATCCAAGCAGAGGCAAAATACTTGTCGGGTTCGAAACCTAAATCGTTCAATGAGTATTTTAAAGTATTTTAATGAGAATCTGAAGATATCTAACCCGGTTTTCTTTTTCATCGTTTTGACATTTTTTTCAGATTTGTTTTTTTTTTTTTTGTTTTGCATTATGGCACATTGGTTTTTGGACGTGGGTCGGCGCTAATCCAATAAAAAATTGCACAAAACTTTCTAGTGTTTTTATGCCATTGATTAAAAAATAAATTTTCCTCTGTTTTTCGAGTGAAATAAGCGGAAGATTGAAAATTTTTTAATTGAGGTCTTTGGGGATGGCTTTTCAGTCATTTTTATGGTCTTTAAATCTGAATCCCGGCCGATCAACAAAATGGCTCTTTTTCACAGTTTGCCAGGGGGAATGGTCCAAAAATTCCCACCAACTAGTGAGAAGCTTTTGGAAGGACCAAAAACGTTTGACCCCAGTAATACAGTTTAAAGGGGAAATGCTTACAAATTTCTAACGAAATGTATGTAAAAATTTTGACTTTGAAAAAAGTAAAAAAAAATGCCTTAAAAAATTTTCTTTCTTCAATATAAATTTTAATTTTTATAATTAATTGCCTAAAAAGGTAAA
>JAODAL010061570.1:0-20243 GCA_025379985.1 Phyllomedusa bahiana | reverse complement strand
AGGGTGATCTATGAGTTTAGAGAGGAATGTGAATTGGTGTGCTATAACAGAGCAGAGAGGATGCAAGTGTTCCTAAAATCCCCTGCTTAGCTTACAAGTCTCCACATCTCCAGCACAACAAGGGAAGTGTTACTATACTCAGGATGTCTCCACAAATTTACAGGAGAGCATAAAGTATTCACATGCCTGAACTGTATAGTTTAGATTATAGTCACAGTTCCAAAGACATATCATGATTAAATAGTAACAGACAGGGTCACTTTTGTCACATCTATCTGTGTAGAGAGCAGGAGGAAGCAGGCACACACAGGGTTAACCCAGACAGGGGACCACAGACGCCAGAGTTCCCCCCTCCCCCCCCCCTCTATTTTACAGAAGCATTTTTGTGCGGGAGGGGCTTTTTCTGCTCCGACCTGTCTTCATAGTCTGAGGGGTCATACAGACCTGACAGCCAGTAAGATAGGATCAACAGTCGGCTGCTATAAGATTTGAGGGCGATACACTCCTGCTAACAGGGCTAGCTCAAAATCCAGTAGGACATTTTTTAATGAACATTTTATTGCAAAGTTTGCTTGTTTTTAAAGATCTTTTAATTAAAACCCAATCATTGTAGCGAGACAACCCCTTTAAGGTCATGGGGGGGGGGGGAGGGGGGGTATAAGGTTTTAACCAGTGCAAGAGAAGGCACCTCTTAGCGACCAGCATCCCGATATGTAAAGTACCTTCCAGGGTCTTACGGGGGGGCACCTACCCGAAAGAGACAAGGGGAGACCATGCCATTTATGGAGGCTGTCTGTGATTTGTTTATTTAAAGGAGGGAAATTCAAATTATACATAGTGTCAAGTGTTCTACCAATTTTAATTCCTAAATAAGTGATGAATTTATCAACAGGGGTAATGTCCAGATGTAGATCTGCCCAAGCCTTTTTGGCAGGGGGGGAGCGAAGTTCCAACAACTCGCTCTTTGAGGGATTAACTCTATAGCCCAAGAAGACTCCGAAACTCTCCAAAAAGGAAAAAACCCTTGATAAGTGAGCAAGAGGTTTCGATAGAAAGAGGAGTAGGTCATCCACAAACAAAGCAGTCTTGACCGTCTGTTTCCCCACCTTAATCCCCTCAAAGAGTTCCGAGTCTTACAGGTACCGAGCCAAAGGTTCCAATGCAATATCAAAGAGGAGAGGAGAAAGGGGGCAACCTTGCCGAGTACCTTTAGCCAGAGGGAATGCACAAGACAAGAAGCCTGGTGTATGTACTTGCGCTGTTGTATTTGAGTATACAGCAGAAAGGAACGTCCTGAAGTTTCCTCTAAACCCCATCCTGTCCAAAACCAACCAGAGCTACCCCCACCGGACATTTTAAAAAGCTTTTTCAGCACAATGGGCTTTTAAGACGGGATGTCCGGGGGGGGTAGGCCAACCTTTCCCCGGGTTTTCCAATCCCGTGATCATTTTTCTAAATTTCCTACGAGGCTCTCCCTTTTGATGAAGCCCTTCTGGGGGGGGCCCCCGTTTGAGGGGAGGGGCAGGAACATCCCCAATTCTATCGGAAATTAATTTTTGATGGGAGCTTTTGATCAACATCGATGGGAGAATTTGGGCCCTTTTAAAAGGCGGGGAAAAAAGGGGGTTTTCCCCCTTTTTTTTGGTTTAAATTTTTAATTACGCATTCCGGGGATTTCCCGGTCTAATGGGGCCCATTTTTTCAAAATGTCATTGAGGGAATCCCTTAAAAAAAATCTGAGTGGGGGGGTTCCCCCAAGGCTTTGAAGAAGTCCCCGGGGAAAACCCCTTCCGGTCCGGGTGCCTTACAGACTAGCCCCTTGATACAAAACTAGTTAAACCCTGCGGGGAAATATCAGCGTTTAGGCACAAAAAATTGGTCGGGGTTTTAATTTGGAAAGGGACAAGAAACCCGGAAGAGGTACCCTTTATTCCATGTTGGAATCGGTGTAAAGCCGAGTAAAAGAAATTTTTGAGGGGTTTCCTTAATCTCATAAGGCTCGGCAGTTATCCTACCCAGGGGGCGTCCAGGGGGAAAAATTGATGGGGGAAAGGGTTTTTGAGACGGGCCCTTTTTAAAGGAGTCTGGAGAGTATTTTCCCCGTCTTATTCGTACTAAAAAAGGGTGGGGGTTTAAAAAGGGGCGCTGTACCCCTTTTTCTTTCGGTTTAAACCCAAAGTTCAAAATCCCTTCTAACCCCCTCCCAGTCCCGCCTTTGCTCCAATGGGAAATCCCAAGAAAGGGTCGATAGGCCACCCTCACCCCCTTTCCTGACGCCTCCCCTTTTACTCCCTTTTCTAACTTGCGGGATATTGGAAACTGTGTAGGCTATAATACGGCCACGAAGGACCGATTTGGCGGGGGGGGGGGGGGGGAAGGGCCCCAGTATAAAAGGGGAAATCCTTGAGTATTCCCCGCGTTGGCGCCGTGACTTCAAGCCCCCAACCCCGTAGCAAATCCGGGAAATTTCCGTTTTGTTAGGTATGAAGGGAACCGCCCTTTAAATCCAAAACCCCTTGGGGTTAAAACATCCGTGACTCGAAAGGGGGGGGGGGGAGGGGGGGGTGGGCTGAAAAAAACCCAAGGGCAAAAAACTCAGCCGAGACCCCAAAATTTTTTCCCCCCCAAGGGCCCCAGAAATGAATATATGATTTCCCGCCCGGCCAGGACTGGCGAGCGTTGGAGAAAAAATTTTAACCCCCTGCTTTCCCGGGGGGAGATCACTCCAGGGCATCTGCAAGGCCCGGGTTTTATCCAGGGAATGTTTGGAGTGTATGTCTGCCCGAGCTTTCTAGAACTTGGAGCAGTTTGGGGCGTCCCCAAGGGGCTCTTCCCTTTTTAAAGTGTCTTTCCCGTACCACCCGGGCATGGCCCACCCAATTTACTCCCCGGGCCCACCCCTCAATTGGCCCTGCCCATGGTGGCCCGGGTTTACAAAAAAAGGGGGGCAGTCTGGGGGATTTTTGGGGGGCATAGATGTTGAAAAAACTAAAAATTTGATCCATTGCCAAACTATTACCAGGTGGGGGCAGCCTACCTTCACAATCCGTTTCATGTGAGATTAAGGAAAATGGGAAACTCTTATGAATTAGCGTTAGAACCCCAGCCTTGACCCTCGCCGCCGGAGAGCCAAAAACATGGCCCACCCACAGCTTCTCCCCTGGAAAAAATCTTCTTGGTTTTAGGGGGTATCCGGAGGAGAACAAGGGGGGGGGGGCGGGGTTTTTTCAATGACGATAATTTTGACTTTGCTTTTTCAGGAGGGTTTTGAAGGGGCCTTTTTATTTCCAAAGAACAATTCTCATGCAGGACGGTAAGAAAGGGGGAAAAGGGTTTCCTTGGGGGAACCTTAAACATTAGGGGCCGCAGTAAGGGAAAAAAAGTTAAGGACTTCTCTAGCAACAGGCAGGACTCGATCGGCCTACTATTAGCAGAAATACAGTAAACAAACAATTGAAACTTCAACATAAACTTAAGAATTACGCAGAGAGAAAGCTTTCTCGGCATTCTAACTCTCTAAAAGCGCTAATGGACTTCACCTTTTTCTGACGTGTGGGTACCTTCAAAGAGCAAGACCACAAGACTTGGCTAACCCAATAAAATCTCGGCCCCTCGCACCAGAAGAAGGGAAGGTGATCATCTCCCGTCTGAATTAAGCGGTCTGTCTCGACCATGAAATATTTGAGGGAGAACAGGCAAAGGAACAATAGAGTAATCACTTCCCTAAGGAAGATGTGTGCAATAACAAACATCTGAACCCATAACCCTCCAACAGCCAAAACTAAACAGATTAGAAAAGGCTCCTTAAGGATCAGTAGTGGTCACTGAAGCCGTCATTAAAAATTAATAAAACTCGAAGGTCCCATCTGGCACAGAGTCCTATATTACTCAAGACCTCCGGCTAGAAGAAAACAGTAAAGTGAACCGAGGGAGTCTCAGGCAGGATCTCTCACAGGGGAGTTAGGCAGGCGACGACTGTTTGGTGATCAGTTGTTCTTGGGAGGAGCGAGGAGAAGCAGCGGAGGCATCAGGTAGGTGACTGTCTGAAGGTGTCCCCGGAGCAGCTGATGGAGGGTTAGGCGGTCCCATATCCCAGTTCGCACGAAAGAAATCCTCCGCCTCCTTGGGTGACGCGAAGAACCTCGGGCCCATGTTCGGAAGGTGGACCTTTAGGGTAGCTGGATATAGCATTTGGAAGCGCACCTCCTTGTGGAAGAGGGTGGTACAGAGCTTGCTGAAAGCCCTCCTGTGTCTGAATACTTATATTGAGAAATCCTCAAAGAGGAACATTTTTTGGCCTCTTAGAAGCAAGGAAGAGCCCAGTTACCTATACGCCCGGAGAATGTCCTGCTTGTCATTAAAGTATAAATACTTTGCTATAGCAGTGCGCGGTCTTTTCTTCAAGCGATCACTGGGTTAACCGGATATGGGCCAATGCGGTGCACCCTTTCCACTCTGCAGCTTCGGGTCAGACCCAGGGCCTGGGTGAGCTCTTTCTGTAACAGGTCTTGGAGTTCTGCATTTTTGATCAGTTCCGGGAGGCCCATTAACCTCAAGTTACTCCTCCGTGAGCGATTCTCCGTGTCCTCCAAACGTTCATAAAGGGTCGCTTATGACTTTTCAGCGTGACACAACTTGCTTTGCAAGGCGTCATTATCTGATTCCAGTTGCTGGACCCAGTGTTCTAGCTTGTCCAGGCGAGCCTCATGGGCTTGGAGGTCCTGATGGATCTTGGTAAGGGAAGCCTGGATTGTGGACTCCAGCGTTTCCTGGCGGTCAGGAGCAATATGCCGGGCCACCTCTGGCGCCAGTCCCTTGTAATCGATCGCATGGCAGGCATTCTTGGTGGTGGCTGGTGACAGGGATGCCTCCCAAGAGTCAGCAGAGTGTTCGCTGCGCTCCGGCGCATGAGGGCGGCGGGCCGCCATTTTGGCTTCACCGCGAGGTGGGAGAGACTGCAGGTCTTTATGGCCGCTGCGGAGCAGATATCTCTCCATGCACACGCTGGCAGGCACGGCTGGAGTGTCTCCCTCGGTCTGCGGGTGTGCACCGCCGAAGCGGTTAGGTGCGGGGCTGCGGAGAGCTCTCACTATTTACCTCCGCACGCCAGCGCCGGAACCGGAAGTCCCAGTTTCCTATGGTTATTGGTATGTTCCTAATTGGCTGGGGATATTATACAAAGTGGAAGTACAATGCATATCCAATTGTGTGTCCCATAATTGAACCATTTAATATAGAATGGAGGGTTGTCGGGATTAGATAGCCAGTTAAGGATCTGGTGTCCCTTTGAAGCTCTACAAGACTGAGATACCATAGTTTGGTGATAAACTCTGGTCCCAATAAACAAATTGAGGGTCCTGTTATTGTTTTACAACTGGCCAGAGTTAATGGGCCTGTGTAAGTTGGTTTTATTACTGTGTGTTAATGGCTGTTTGTATGACATTTCACAGATATGGGGATACAAATTCCATTTGCAGTTGGGGAGGGGGGCAAATAAGGGTCCCATCTAGTCATTGAAATATAGTATATGCTGTACAATACATGCATGGTTACAGCAATACAGGATACACATAGCACTCTGTTACATTACAAATACCTACAACGAAGGTCCCTAACAGTACCACAGCACCGTGTTAACCAGGGCTGTGGAGTCGGCAAGCCGAAGCCCCGACTCCGACTCCTCAATTTCCCAAACCTCTGACTCAGACTCCTGACTCCCTCATACACGACGCAAGGTTAAGTGATAACTTTACTGTAGTAAAATGGTAACAACAGGCTTTTTATCAAATTATGATGCAATAAACAAGCTCTTTAGGTAGAACAGACACTGACAAGCAAAAGGGTAATAATGTTTTGATCTTTTGAACACTTGTGGGTAGAGTTGAAGAAAAAGCTGTATTTGTATCCAAGTCCAGTCTGCACCAAAATTGGGCATGTGTAGAAGAGACCTGGGATCAGATTTTGGTCAAGATATGCTTGAATCTGATTTAGAGCCCAGAAGGATTCAGGCAGTATTGAAAACCCAAAGGTGGATTTCCCAGATTCTAACAAAATAATAATAATTAACATTTTGATTTTTAGAAGCAAAACAGTAACAATGCAGTTACAGGACAAGAATCTGCAGAACTAAGCAGATGCTAAATACTTGCAAGTCAAATTTATGTAGAAGATGTAAGATGACTGTATTTAAAATTCCAGTAGCCTCATATACAAAGCTGTAGTGGATGGTGAGATATGGAGCCTGAAAGTCACAAGTTCAAAACATTGTTACCATTTTGCTTGTCAATGTAAAATATATTTATTGGATATTACTTTAGAACACAAAGGGAAGATCTCTCCTTAAAGGGGTTGTCTCGCTACAATGATTGGGTTTTAATTAAAAGATCTTTAAAAAACAAGCAGCTTTGCAATATATGTTCATTACAAATGTCCTACTGATTTTGAGTTAGCCCTGTTAGTAGGAGTACATCACCTTCTCAAATTTCTATAGCAGCCAACCTGTTGATCCTTATCTTACTGGCTGTCAGGTCTGTATGACTCATCACCTTTGAAGACAGGTCAGAGCAGAGAGCCCCTCCCACACAGAATGCTTCTGTAGTGGAGGGAGGGGGAGTGAGGACTCTGGCTTCTGTGTCCATGCTGCCTGGATTAACCCTGTGTGTGCCTGCTTCCTCCTGCTCTCTACACAGATAGATGTGACAGCAGTGACCCTGTGTGTTACTATAATCATGATGTCTGTGGAACTGTCACTATACTAATAGAACAGATCAGGCATGTGAATACTTCATGCTGTATTAGTGTCTGAGTATAGTAACACTTCCCAGCTGCCCTGTGTCTGTTCTGACAGGATTTGTTGTTGCTGGAGATGTGGAGACTTGTAAGCTAAGCAGGGGATATAGAAACACTTGCATCCCTTCTGCTCTGCTATTAGTAATCGATGCTTCACAGACCTCTACACTCATAGATCAGCCCTCTCCTGCAACAGACCTAGGCAGGCACACACAGGGTTAACTCTGGCAGCAAACCCCCTCCCCCGTGCTGTATAGAAGTTACCAAGCTGCCTGTGTGCTGAGGGAAGGGGGGAAGAGGGAGCAGAAGAGACAGACCAAGAAGCACGCCCCTCAATTCAACTACCAGGCTCACTGACAGGCTGAAAGCTTGTAATGAGACAACTCCTTTAAGGAGAGCACCGTACAAACGGCTTGTAGAGTTTGTTTTGCCTTTTCACCCTCTACTTAGCATCTGCATATAACAAGGCATTATGGGAAAGGGGCTGAGACGCCCACAGCGCCCTCTGTTGGATGTAACAAATCCTCAATTTGCTTCTGACCCACCGAGTCTTGAGAGAGCAGAAAGGATTTTAGCCAAGCCAGTATCTCTCATCTGCAGACAACGCTGTTTCGGGATTTTTGTCCCTCTTCAGTGCAGAGCGATACTGGCTGGCTGTGTGGGAGGCATCGAGAAGCTCAGGAAGGGAAGATCTCTCCTTAAGGAGAGCACCGTGCGAACGGCTTGTAGAGTTTGTTTTGCTGTTGCGCTGTGGGCGTCTCAGCCCCTTTCCCATAATGCCTTGTGATATGGAGATGCTAAGTAGAGGGCGAAAAGGCAAAACAAACTCTACAAGCCGTTCGCACGGTGCTCTCCTTAAGGAGAGTTCTTCCCTTCCTGAGCTACTCGATGCCTCCCAGACAGCCAGACAGTATCGCTCTGTGCACTGAAGAGGGACAAAAATCCCGAAACAGCGTTGTCTGCTTGGCTAAAATCCTTTCTGCTTTCTCAGACTCGGTGGGTCAGAAGCAAATTGAGGATTTGTTACATACAACAGAGGGCGTCTCCCATAATGCCTTTAGAACACAAAAAAATTGTAAATATGCAACACACTGCAGGAACATTTGTGAAGTCTCTGAATTTGTTCTGAGAAATAGTATTACCTCCATCAGATCCTGCATACATGACTTTACATCTGATCTCATTATTTCCAGGCTAGAGAACGGCCTCTCTACACTAACTTGGGTTGTGTGCAAATTGGTGACCACAGGGGCAACAGCTTTAACAATGTCGGGGTATCAAGGAATTGCCTCAGCCACAGTCTGTTTTGATGAATGGTTGAACTCTTCTACTTCTTTGAAAGCAGGTGAAAAATTGTGCTGAGATCTGTTTGCCATGGGAGCAGAATCTTTTCCCCTGGGGCAGCGCTTTGCCTGCTCCATGTCATCAATTGCACTCCTCGTGATAAGGCTGAAGATATGGGAGCAGTAGCACTGGCCGGACCCAATTCCTCTTGCTCTTTGCACTGCATCAAACTAACTGGACCAACTTATATATTTTGGGAGTCTGAGTCGGTCCATTTTATGACTACTCCGACTCCTGCAAAATAGCCACCGACTTCACGACTCTGACTCCACAGCCCTGGTGTGAACCATCCTTACATGGTTACTGTTTTATTGTTGAGTAGACGATGTAAAGCTTTTCTACAAGACACAATCCCATCCCATCCACATTAAAGTGAGCTGTAGAAGGGTACGTTCAAAAATCTCTCTTTGGGGAGAGCCACCAATAAATTGGCTGGTGTGAGGATTTACTTGCCTTTCAGACCACACTGACTGTGTTGCATAAAGCAAAGGCTTATGGGAAAAGAGCTGCTAAGTGCTTAAAGAATGCAACTAACATCTCCTAATTTTACATGGGGTATAGTGGATGTCTGTTTACTGTCAGTTTGGATGCTGAATCCAAAGCCGATTCAGAGCTGAATCTACCAGCCAAATCTGTGTCCAAATCTGTTGTGTGAATGTACCCTTATACATGGCTTGATCTATCTGACATAGCACTGGGGTCAGCTGTTGGTGAGCTGTACAAGTATTCTCTTCTGACACAGTACCGTGTACATACAGAGAAACCTGTAAAGTATCAAACATTTTGTGTGCATAGGTTGTGACTGAATGAAGGCTTTCCAGTCTCCATGTACGTTTTCCCTGATAAACATCAGCCACATGGATAGGGCCAGACAGCATAGGACAAAAAACATTGGAAAGGCGACAGCATTTTGTTTTATGCAGGTACACGTTTTGTCACTGATTTGCGCAGAAATCGTGGTCTGTTTTAGTTTTTTGCTGTCAGCCCGTACAATTGAATGTACAGGAAACTAAAGGCAAATCACAAAACTATTGCGGATTTTGCAGCATGTTGCATATTCCGCCGTATTTTTAACGTGGCGGTATAGACTACAGCACAGGTTTTTCATTGCTGTCTATGCAGCATAGGGTACTGTCTGATTCTTGCCGGTTTTAAAATGTTGAAACTGCTGAAAATCTGAGGGTATTTCTGTGCTTTGTAGACATAGCCTAATAGAAGGCATGAGAAGGTTTTGGAAGGTGTAATGTCTGCAATACTTTGATTCCAGCTAAAGCGTCAGTATGTTCACTCATGAGTGTGGAAAACTGGCCAATACTGTGTTTGTGAGTTTGTAAGTCTGGGTGTAGTATGAATATACATGAAGCATGCTATGAGGAGTACGTGTCTATTTTACTAATTATGTTTGATTTGTAGTAAAATGCATAGAATATACTATCTCTTTGATTTCTATTACAGGTTTCACTAGTTCGCTCTCAAATGATTTCAAACATGTCATACTGCTTTTGGTACCTATAGGAGTCCTTGTGTTGTGTAGCAGAAACGGTAATCGTTCATTCTGATTGCCATTTTTGGTCAGGACAAAATTTTGCCAAAAATTTGGCAAATTGGCATTTGCGTCATAAGGTTTTTTTGCCTTTCTCTGGATTAACATGTCACCATGCTAGGTTGTACATTACTTTTGTGTAGTTTTCAATCTTTTAAATAACTATTGAAAGCAACTATGTGAATTATATCAACAGGTTCTATTTGTAACCAAAAATAGTTTATCAGCAGCACAGTAATCATTGACTTTTAAGTAGTCCGGTTTTTCTGTGGAAAGGCTTTTCTTAGTGAGCGGCACAAGCCGGTATCAGCCTGCATTTTTTTTGGGCCAAAGTGAACTTGAACCCACGTTGTAATCATTCGATGGAAGATGCCTTTCGTAAACTTCTAACAAAATAAGGTTAGGGTCTTGGAAAGGTTTTAACATTTCCACAAGTTCTTGTTCTGCTGGCTGTGGAGAAAAAAAAAACAATTATAACAAAACAAAAGACTAATCACATCTTGTAGAGCTCTTTTTTTCAGGCCATCAATCCAGACTTGTGTAATGCGTGTTGCATGGTGCTTGCATAGACGTCTGATCTCACTCTTACGAGGCATACAAGCCACCTCCACTGCCGTGTCTGTCGCGTCAGAACTGATAGAATGTGATGAGCGACTTGTTGACTGATATTTTGCCTGGTTGTCCACCTCTTGGCTTTTGAATGAATGGATGGACTGCCTTTCATATTCTTCCAGCTGTCATGGCCTCACATGATGCAGCTTGACAATTTTTCTTGGCTGAGAGACCTCTGTTGATGAGCTGGATGATCCTGTTTCTCTTTTCTTGAGAAGTCATCTTCATGGCTGCTCGAACCAGTGACCTTTCACTTGGGAATCAGTCTAATAACACACAGCCATTAGGGAATGTGAGAACAGGTTGTAATTTGTAGCATAGAAGAAGAAAAAGATTGTCCCACAACCAGGAGCAAAACAGTAAAGGGCCGTTCACACGGCTTATTTTGAGCACGGATTCCAGCCGTATTGCGCGCTGTACTGCGCTGGAATCCGTCCCAGCCATTACAGTAATCCAAAGTTCTCATAGAGAACTATGGATTCCGTCTCGGGCGGGGAGAAAGTGACATGCACATTATCCCGGCGGGATACGCGCCGTGGATAATGGATGTCTATGGGGCCGGGGAGCTGCGCCCCCACCCCGCCCCTTATTCAAGCCGTAATTGCGGGCGAAATCCATCCCCCAATTACGGCTTGAATAAGCCGTGTGAACCGGGCCTAACAATGCAGTTACATGACAAGAATCTGTAGAACTAAGGGCATTTTCACCCGGCAGTTTTGGCCATGGGTTTTGCGACGGCTCCCGCCGCAGTTACTGCGGCCAAAACCTCGTTGAACCTCGCCGCGGGTTTAGGCGCGGGGCGGTGGGTGTGGTCTCAGCGCAGGAGGGGAGTGGTTTGGGGCGTGGCTTGCCCCATGCAAATTAATAGCAGGGGACAAATCGCGCCGCGATCCGCGCACCAGCCGCGGCGACATCGCGCGGCCGCCACGCAGAGCACGCCCTGTCAAAAATTGACAGGAGAGTTCTTCACACGCGCAGGTTTGGCCGCGGCCAAACCCACGGCGTGTGAATATTAACGCGGGTTCCAATAGGAAACCATGTTAATAAACTAGGTGCGATTTGGCTGCGGAAACCGCAGCGGAACCCGCGGCCATAACCGCGACCAAATCCGTCGTGTGACCAGGGCCTAAGCAGATGCTAAATAGTTGCAGGTCACAGTTAGGTATGAGATCGCCAAGATGATTGTCTACAAAATGATGGTAGCCTTATGTTCAAAGCTGTAGTGGATGGTGAGATATGGAGCCTGAAAGTCACAAGTTCAAAAGATTGTTACGGCTTTGCTTGTCAGTGTACAATATATTTATTGGATACGACTTTAGAACACAAAAATTGTAAATATACAGAACGCTGCAGTAAGTGGGGACGAACCAGTTTTCAACAAAAATGTCCTGAATAACATTTGTGGAGTCTATGGGTGCGTTCACCCATCGGTAAGGGCGCATCCCCACGGCAGTGGACAAATACCGGACCGCCGGCAGCAAAACCCGTGCAGTGGGGACTGCTGCACGGGTTTTCCATAGAGCACAATTGTGCTCATTTTCTGAAAACCGCAAACCGGCTGAAGAACCGGCCGAAAACCCGTGCAGTGGGGACATGGCCCAAGGGACTAATAACGGTCGGTTTATCCGACCGGCATTTGTCCTGTTTTAGTGTCGTCCCCACGGCTGCAAGGGGGGCGGCTTTTCTCCGCGATGAGCGGAGAAAAGCCCTCCCCCTTCGCATTCACATGCACAGATTCCGTCCGAAAACTGGACGGAAGAATGCATGTAGGACGTTTTGCGGGCGGAAAACCCATGCACTGGGGACTGCTGCATGCGTTTTCTATAGAGCCCCGTTGTGCTCATTTTCTGCCGGTTTTTCAGGCGGTCTGCAAAACCGCGAACCGCCTGAAAAACCGTCCGAAAACCCTTGCCTGGGGACATGCCCTATGAATTTGTTCTGAGAAATAGTATCGCCTCCATCAGATCCTGCATAGATAACCTCACATGTGATCTCATTATTTCCAGGATAGAGAACGACCTCTACACTAACTTGGGTTGGGGGAAGCAGTGGCCACAGTGGCAACATCTCTAACAGTCTCAGGGTATAAAGGAATTGCCTCAGGCACAGTCAGTTTTGATGAATAATTGAACTCTTCTACTTTGAAAGCAAGTGAAAAATTTTGCTGAAATATGGTCAATCTGTTTGCTATGGGAGCAGAATCCTTTTTCCCCTGCGGTAACGCTTTGCCTGCTCCATGTCATCAATTACACTCCTCATGTGATAAGGATGAAAATATGGGAACAGTAGCACTGGCCGGACCCAATTCCTCTTGCTCTTGGCACTGCATTGAACTAACTGTACCAACTATTTATATATTTTGGGAGTCCGAGTTGGTCCATTTTATTACGACTCCGACTCCTGCAAAATAGGCACCGACTCCACAGCTCTGGGTATTTCACATCAAAATAAGCTTTAGCTGCCCAATATTATGGGGTACAGTACACAAAGTATATTATTGTGAAACACCCCCATTATAAAATAGAACCCGCCTCCTATGGTTGGTGTTAACTAGAGGCGGAAGTGATGCAGTGGTCTCCAATCTGTCGCTGCCCAGCAGCTGCTTCACTACTATTACCTTTTTTCTCCCCTATTCTCCGCTTCCACACCCCATTTGATTACTCTCCTCCCATTCCACACCTGTCCACCATTCCATTGCTTGCCCTTATTTAGCAGCGTTTCACCCAGAAATAGTCACTTCCAATGATTGGTTGTCCCCCATTTCATAGCTCTTCTGCGTGCCACAACTGTCCTTTGCATGTCACAGTTGTCCACCCCCACCACATCTCTTCACCTATTCCATAGCAACACTTCATACCACAACAACAAGCTCATTCATGCCACTGCTATCATCCCAAACCATGTGCCTCTCCATGCCACTGCTATCCTCCCATGCCAATGATTTTCTTCAAGGCCATGTTCCTCTCCAGGCCACAGCTGTCCCCCTATGTACTTCCATTGATCTCCAGGCCATGGCTGTCCCCCTATGTACGTCCATTAGTCTACAAGCCACAGTTATTCCCTGCATTGCCATAGCTTTCAACCATAAAACCAACACAATTCCCCCATTCCACAGCACTTACCACATTTGCTCATGGGGTGCTCCATGTGGTTTGTGCTTACGGAGCTCTTCTTGCTCCAGCCGCTACCACCAGACTTTGTCCACTACAATGTTAATGTCAAGTTGCTATAGCAAATCTTTAGTGTTTTTGTCCACAACAAAATGGAGAAGTTTGTACCAAATACCTCCCCCTCCTTTTGCACACAACTAAAGGGAGGAGGAGGTGTGTGATATCATCCCATATTTAAAGCAGCTGGTTATATGCGGTCTTCCTGCAATTGTTAGGATTGGTGCACACTGCGCTTGACCATACATTATAACATACGCTAAATGTATGCCAGGCATGCACTGCTCAGAGCAGCAGATGTTTGCCTTTTTTTTTTTTACATTAGCTTTTCTATTGACTGTCACCAGTTTGGCCTTGCAGTTTGATTGGGTAGCTTTGTTTAGATTTTTATGATGGATAAAAACATATACATTTACGAAATGGGCACAAACACAAGGATATGTTTTCCA
Source organism: Phyllomedusa bahiana (assembly GCA_025379985.1). Taxonomy (NCBI): domain Eukaryota; kingdom Metazoa; phylum Chordata; class Amphibia; order Anura; family Hylidae; genus Phyllomedusa; species Phyllomedusa bahiana. The sequence goes on along the minus strand of JAODAL010061570.1, from coordinate 6,339 downwards.
TTGACTTACATTTTTTTTTAAAAGTATACTGTAACGTATATGTTTCAACTTGAAAAAGCGCAGGGCCCTCTGTCTATCTGTTAAAATTAAAGTGGTTTTCTCATTACAGGCTTTCGCAGACTTGAGCTGTTTCTCTGTCTCTTACAGCTTGAAATCCAGGGGTGGGTCTCTCCTCCCAGTAGGCGGGTCTTCCCTCACTGAAGATTGGCGACGACATCATTCCGTGTGAGCGTTGAGAGAGAGAGAGGATGTCATAGCTCTGCAAACCTCCTGCAGTCGTCAGTTCTCATACCTGCAGAGTTATCACTTCCCTCCTCAAGCTCCTTGTAATCAGAACACTTGCATTGCTATTAAGTTATACATACAGCCTGTAATGATGAAACCAATGGAGGAATGCATTCTGCCCCCCCCCCCCCCCACACACACACTTATCAGGCAGGAGGTGGGGGGGGGGGGCAGAGTGTATAATGCTTTGTTATATGCAGGAGGGGGGGAGCTGACAGCATAAGACTGTGTTATATGGGGGAGGGTGAATCTAGCAGCTAGAAACTAAGTAATTGCCCAGATCCTTCACATAGAGCTATCACTGTGAGATGAGCATAGAGGAGCTCAACAGCCTTTATTACACAGACGGCAGCAAGCAGAGAAAGCTGTTTCACACAACTCAGAGGGGACTAAGCAAATAGTGCAGGCAGCCAATCACCGCACAGGGGGCGTGGCCCAACCTCAGACTGCTGATTTAGCTCTAGACACACCGATTAGCTCATATCTGCTATACTAAATGATTTAGATAATGCACACCAATTGCAGAAGTGCTTATTTTTACTGTCCCGATCATCAGATATGATCTTTGTAGCTAGAAAGAAACTTTAAACTCCTATTTTACGGAAAGTGTAGAAACAGACACTGTCAGTTTACATTGCACATCCGTCTACTTACAGAAGTCAATGAACACGTTAACGCATCCGTTTTCCCTTCTGATAAAACACTTCAAAATAACGCAATGTGCACTAACCCGAACTTTGCTTTTAGGCTGTGTCTACACGGCAAAAGTAAAATATATGGAATCCAACTAGTATTTTACAATTGTTTTTTTACCACCTTTTTTTGTACAGATTTTGCGGGTGATTTAGAACGGCCCACAATGAACAGTACTATAATCCGCAGTTTTCTGGTGGATTATACATGTTCTAAGGTTTTTGATCCGATTTAAAATCCGATCTCAGAAAATCCGAGCTGTGTAGACTATGGCTCGGACTTTCTATTGAGTTCTATGGGGATGATTTACAGTTGGATTTTTCTAAGTACTGAATCTGCATAAAATCTGACTATAAACCAATGCCGTGTAGACATAGCCTTAGATTTTCTAGGATTAGCTCCCTCTAGTGCTTGAGAGAAAGGAATATTACACGTTTGTATTTAATTTTTAATATTTACCTCTGACCCCAAAAAAAAAAATTTCCTTTTAAGTGCTAGAAATGTGTGTGTTTCTCCGGAACACTTTATGGTCATAATTGGCTGTTGGGTTACTAATAGGAGCATATATAGGGCGAGGCTGTTTACCTCAGTATTTTGAATCCGCTGAAAATCCGATGGTGCCCTGTGCTGCATAGACAGCAATGAAATACTGCAGCCAGGCTCGGACTGGGCCGCCGGGGGACCGGGGAATCCCCCGGTGGGCCCCCCCGAGCCGCTGCGGGCCCTAGAGGCAGTGCCGCTGTCCCCGGGGCCCGTCCGCGCATCCGGTCCTGAACGCCCGGGACCTGCGTCCCGAGCGCCCAGAGACCGGCCCGGGAGTTGGGGACTAATGTCCCGACTCCCGGGGTGCGGCGGTGTCAGCGGAGCACAGCGCCACTAGCGCTGCGCTCCGCTGATCTCCCCGGCAGGCTGAACGCGTTATGCCTTCAGCCTGCCGGGCGCCGGCCCCTACTGGTGACGTAGGCGTGCGGTGACGTCACATCACCGCGCCGCCTATGCAGGACGGAAGGAGCCGGCGGCAGCTCGGAGCGGCCGGGACCGGGCAGGAGCCGGAGCCAGGTAAGTGGCTGGTTTTTTTTTGTTTTTGTTTTTTTTGTTTTTTTTTTTAAAATCTACTTCAAGGGCCCATAAAAAGGGGCCCCTGGCTACTGAAGGGGGCCCCGGCTACTAAAGGGGGGGCCCTGGCTATAAAGGGGGGGCCTTGGTACCAAAAGGGGGGGGCCTTGGCTACTCTAAAGGGGGCCCGGCTACTCAAAAGGGGGGCCCGGGTATCAAAAAGGGGGGCCCCGGTACTCTAAGGGGGGCCCTGGAAAGTAAAGGGGGGGCCCCTGGTATGTAAAGGGGGGCCCTGGTACTTTTAAGGGGGGCCCGGTATGAAAAGGGGGGGGCCCTGGTACTCTAAAGGGGAGCCCGGCTATTTTAAAAGGGGGGGCCCCCTGGCTACTCTAAAGGGGGGCCCTGGCTACCTAAAGGGGGGCCCGGCTATCAAAGGGGGGGGCCCGGAAAAACTAGGGGGGCCCTGGCTACAAAAAGGGGAGGCCGTGCTACCTAAGGGGGCCCTGACTATTTAAAAGGGGGGGGCCCTGGTACATAAAGGGGGGCCCGGACTAACAAAGGGGGCCCTGGTACCAAAAGGGGGGGCCCCTGACCCCTACAACTTGCTAAAGGAGGCCCCTAATCCCTTATATCCTAAAAGGCCCCCTAACTGCCTGTTTACCTAAAGGGGGCCCCTTTTACTGCCTGTAATCCTAGAGGAGACCCCTTCTGTATATACCTAAAGGGGCTTTAACTCCCTTTTATACTACCTAAAGGGGCCCCAAACTGGTTGAACCCTATTAAAGGGGACCCTAACTCCCTCAGTCTACCTAACTGGGTCCACCAACCAAAACGTACCTACAACTGCCAAATGGGGGCCTGCTTATTAACGGGGGGGTTTATTCCCCCCCGTGGCTAGGTACCCACAACCCAACTGGGGGGGGCTTCCAACTTTTCCCCGCGGGAATTACAACCCAAAGGGGCTTCTAATTACCCGGGGGCCCTTTCCCCTTTTCCTACCTACCCAGGGTCTTTTTACCTAAACCCGGGGAAAATAATTGAGAGGGCAGAGCCATAGTTGTAGCATTATCTCCCGGGGTTTTCCTCTCCCCACCCTCCAAACCCCCTTAGGATACAGGCTCAAGTTATGGCTTGTACCCCTTCCCCCCTTGGGTATTTGTACAGGGTGGGAATGGGTAAAGAGTCTGGAAAATTGAGGATTCTAAAATATTTTGGTAAATTTTTGCAGGTGAGCTGTGGCCGGGACAAGTCATTGGCGGGGGGAAGGATGCAAAAAAAAGGGAAAAGAAGACCAGGAGAAAGAACGACTCTCTAGGACGTCTCCGGTGAGTCCCTTATTTTTTGGGGTATTTTATTCTTTGGATCAGTGCTGTATTAACTTAAGGAGTGACCTGAGGGTGTCTGACCCCATGTGGTCTCCTATAGCAGTGTTTGGTTATATTGGCATTAGTGTAGTGGCACGTACATGTGTCCCGATTGTAAGAGTGAGGGCACCCCGATCCTGTGATAGGAGTTAGACTTTCTTTCTTTCTGGGGTTTATTTTGAAGGTGGTGAGGGGGGTGACCAAGGGAAACGTGGGGGGGGATATTGATGTGGGTGGAGGGGGGGGGTAAAAATATGTGGGCGGAGGGGGGGGATATTGTAGTGGGCGGGGAGGGGGGATATTGTATTGGGGGAGGGGGGGTTTTGGTGTGGGGGGCGGGGGGGATATTTGGTTGGGCGGGGGGGGGGGATATTTTGGGTGTGGGGGTTTTAGGGGGATTTGGAGTGGGATTGGGGGGGTATTGGAGGGGGGGATTGGAGGGGGAATTTGGGTTGGGGGCGATTGGAGGGGGATATTGGATGTGGGCGATTGGAGGGGGATATTGGATGTGGGCGATTGGAGGGGGATATTGGATGTGGGCTATTGGAGGGGGATATTGGATGTGGGCGATTGGAGGGGTATTTGGTGGGGGTTTTTTGGGGGGGGATATGGAGGGGGGGTATCTGGAGGGGGATATTGGATGGGGCTATTGGAGGGGGATATTGGATGGGGGCTATTGGAGGGGGATATTGGATGGGGGCTATTGGAGGGGGATATTGGATGGGGGCTATTGGAGGGGGCTATTGGATGGGGGCTATTGGAGGGGGATATTGGATGGGGGCTATTGGAGGGGGATATTGGATGGGGGCTATTGGAGGGGGATATTGGATGGGGGCTATTGGAGGGGGATATTGGATGGGGGCTATTGGAGGGGGATATTGGATGGGGGCTATTGGAGGGGGATATTGGATGGGGGCTATTGGAGGGGGATATTGGATGGGGGCTATTGGAGGGGGATATTGGATGGGGGCTATTGGAGGGGGATATTGGATGGGGGCTATTGGAGGGGGATATTGGATGGGGGCTATTGGAGGGGGATATTGGATGGGGGCTATTGGAGGGGGAAATTGGATGGAGCTCTTTCCCCGTTCTTGATGTGTTAGACTGAAAATGTGTGACTCACTTGTATTGTACTAAACAATACACTTCTGTTTTCCACGTATATGTGGTAAAATGGGCGCGTTTTTCCGAAGGCCGGGAATATTTTTTGAACATAGGGTGGGCCCCCAAGATAATCCCCGTGGGCCCCAGACCCCCCAGTCCGACACTGACTGCAGCACTAATTTTTTACCGTCTGGTTTAAAATCCGACGGAATATGCAATATGTATATTTGCCGTCGGCCCCGTACATTGAATGGGGCTGACGAGAAATCCGAAAAGCGACTGCGGCTTTTGCGCAAATCTGCACCAAAACTGTGGTCCTGCAGTATGAAAATACCCTTGTATTTTGGACGACATTTTGACATCTGCTATGTAGACTTAGTCTAGACTGGCGCCTGCACAGTGGAGACTGAGCACTGGCATCAAGAGCAGCCATGAACTTACTGACTTTGGAGATCTTTACAATCTCAGCTGGGACATGAGGAATTTCTTCACATTGAATGGTCATTGAGGCTGAGCAGCTACTTGCGCTGAATTCAAATGATTAAAATGGGGTTAATGATGTAAATGAAGCTGTGGGGAATGATTGAGGAATAACACCAGATCAGTATAAACGGCCACAGTGCACACATTCCTTTATAGCTGGAGATCTGAGCTGCAAGAATTACCTGAAGCCCCCTGGCCCTAATGCAGATAGGAACCCAGGACACCATGTGTCACAATCCGGGGGTCTTATTTTGTTTGTAGGCTCCTCAGGCTGCAGGCCCGCTGCTTCATCTCGCCCAAATGTATCAGGCTTGTCAGCCCTCCACTGCAGTCCTAAACATTCTATTCGGGGTCTGTGTGGTTACTATGGTGATCGTGGGGATAATGCCCTGCAGGGTTTGCAGTTGTTTCAGTTTTCCTTGAATACAATCATTTTGTAGGTTAGTACGACTCCCATCCGCTCCCAAAACTCAGAGCTCACAGAGGCTAAAGCCATTAGGCCCGCAGCGGCGTCGCCGTCCATGTAAACCTGACGGGAATCAGCGCATTTTCTCTCCCCAAGGGTTTGGGTGGGCCGGAAAAGGCCTGGAAACTTCCCCAGAAATTCCCCACCGCCCGCTTGAACCTTCAGTCATTCTCGGGAAGCCTTGAAACCGAAGTAGCTCTTACTCCATAACTGGCTTCATGTAAATGGCTGCAAGCCAAAGTGTTTCCACGTGAATGATTGACAGCAGCATGAACCAATCGGAGGCCTCCTGTGGGCTGCAGGCTGGGCTGTGTCACAGGGGGTGGGCTGCTGCACACAATGCTTGTTTCAGTTCTAGTTGGCTTTGGTTATCACAGTCTGTAGGATGCGTCTTTCTCACCTCCTGCTCATCCATTGCGGCCATTTGTAGAAGAGCAGTGTGGATTGGAAGCGACGATGTGACGGGCGCCTGTCTGCGCGATGGCAGCGGGAGGCGTTATCAGCCATTAGATCAGGCTTTTGCTTGGCTTGTGCCCCCAAGGAATGACCGCTTTCCACAGCTAGAGACAACGGCGATCATCTGAAGGTAAATTCCTGCCAGTGTAACCATCATCTCTGAATAGACGTGGGATTGGGCTTCTGGGATAACCCTTGGCAAGGAGGGTCTGAGCTTTACTAGAGATGCAGCCATTTTCCTCCCTGCTGCCCAGATTCCCTCCACAGTGTTCACTCCTGTCTCATGCAGAGTTTGTATAGTGAGAGGTTGAGCCCTGCCTGTACCAGCACGGTGTGGATGTGCCATCCTCTGCACACGTTTGGAGGGTTGTTTAGATACGGTTCACCCCAAAAAAAGGGGGTCGGGGTTCTAGGTTTTGAAAAGGGGCTTTC
>JAODAL010061569.1:0-20243 GCA_025379985.1 Phyllomedusa bahiana | reverse complement strand
TTTTTAAATGTGGGGGGTCATGAAGGTTTTGGGGTCATGCGCGTTCCGGGGGACGGGGATATTCAAATTTTCCAGTTAAAAGTAACATGAGGGTTCAAATCATAACTGCCTTTGTCATTTTTTAATTTGGGGGTTTTGGAAAAAAAGGTTTTTTAAAGGGTCAGGCTTTTTTTGGTCAAAGCCCGGGGAAATTGAAAATGGTCTGTGATTTTTTTTTTCTGTGCCCTTTTAAAACCCCCCTTAAGTGTTTTGGGGGTTTAAATTGTTGCACGTATCCTTTTGGGGACTGTTGTGGATGTTAATTTCAGTTCTCCTGTTTTTGTTTGGGGGTAAAAAAAGAAGGTGTTTTTGCTCCCCATGGGATTTTAAAATGGCCCATGGGGCCTTAATCGATGCACTATCAAAAAAAACCTTATGGGTGGGGCCCCCCCGAATATGACTATCGTCGATCTCGATGCAACGAATGGGCCCCAACACTACTCCTATTTTGCGGTTTCAGAAAAAATAGGGGGGCACCCCGGTTTTAGGGGGGGGGGCACTGAGGCATATAGGGTGGCCATCAGGAAATATTGGGGGGGGCCATGCAGGCTTAAAAGGGGGCATAAAGGCTTTATGGGGGGGGGACTGGGAAATATAGGGGGCACTAAAGGCATATATGGGGGCACTGGGGCATATGGGGGGGGGGGCCACTCAGGATATAGGGGGCACTCAGGTTTATAGGGAAACCCGGGCATATGGGGGGGTTTTAAATTTCCCCAATCTATCTTTTAAGGGGGGGGCCACCCCCGGGGGGCAAAAAATTGGGGGGGAAACCTAAATGGGGTTAAAATTGGGAGGGGGGGGGGCCACTCCAGGCCCATACTGGGGGGGGGCAACTCGGGGATTTTAGGGGGGGAAACTCAGGAAATTTTAGGGGGCCTTCGGGTTTTATAGGGGGCACTCAGGCTTTTTGGGGGGGTTTACTCAAAAATTTATAGGGGGGGGCAGGGGCAGGGGGCCTCCCCCGGGCCAGTTCCTTCGGGTGCAGGGCCCCTATAAAGTCTGTCGCCCCCGAGGAGGGGGGAAAGGCGGTGCGATAAACTCTAACTTCATCGGGGACGCTCCCAGTGTTCAGCACGGGGCTGGGGCCGGGGTTCCCCAGCCCCTTGTTTTTTGGAAACCCGGGCGGGCCCCGTGTGTAAAGACGGGTTTGGGGCAGGGGGGGCGCTGTTTCTCTGCCCCTGCAGAAGCCCGAACTTTTATGTGGGTTTCCGGTTTTCATAAGAAGGGCAGCTTGCAGGTTGGGTGTTTTTTTTTTTTTTTTTATTTTTTCTTTTGGGAATAATGGGGTCGGTGCCCCAAAGTTGTGGGGCCCTTTGATTTGGCTGATTGAGAGGTTAAGATGCATAGGGGGCCCGATTTTGAGATCATTTTTGGGAAAGTCGTGGGCAGTTTTTAAACATCTTTTGATCAAAATATTTTAAAACCGAGAGTCTAAAAAATTTTTTTTTCATTTTTTGATGAAAGCAAAAATGCTTCTTTGGGATTTCCACGGGGGGTTGGTTTTGCCCTTTTTGCAGGAGGGTTTTGCGCTGGGGGGCGGTCTGGGGGTGTTTTTACATGTAAAAATTACAGGGTGGGGCCGCGGCCCTCCCAGGGGCCCCCGGGTTTGTTACGTTTTTTCAGAAATGTTTTTGAGTGCAAAAACCGTTATACTCATAATGCCAATTTCCCCCGGTTTTTGGGGGGGGGTCCGTTTTTTTGGGGCCCCCCTCCCGCCCCCCGGGGGGGATTTGGGCCCATTCCTCCCGCCCCCAAAGCAGGGGCGGGGGCTTTTAAATGGCCGGGGCGAAAAGAGTAGCGTTTTAGTGCGCTACTTTTGGCGCCCCCGGGGGCCGCCCCTCGGGGCGGGTGAAGGGGCCCCGCTCCCGCCCGCTTCCCCCGCCCGGATTTCCGTGTGCAGGGAGGGGGCCCAGGAGGGATCGCCCCCTCCCCCTTTCCTCCCCTGTATTTTCCGGCCCCGGGTGTGCGCGAAAACAAGGTCAGCGGCGCGGGGGGAAGTGACCCCGGGCCCCTGCTCTAAAATTCCCCTGCGCCGCTGAGGAGATTGGTTCAGGAGCTGCCAGCCCCCCTGCGGAGCCTGGTGAGGGTAAGTGGATTTTTTTTTATTTTTTTTTTTTATTAGTATAGGGGGGGGGCTCTCCCATGGAACAATGGGGGCAATCTACCGGGGCAACAGGGGGAAAAATTTTTAACCCGGCAACGAGGGGGCCAACCTTGGGGAAACAAGGGGGGGGCACTACTGGCAAAAGGGGGGGGAACTTTTAGGGGGAAACAAGGGGGGGACTTTAAACCTGGAAACCCAAAAGGGGACATTCCCAGGCAACAGAGGGGACTTACCTGGCAAAAAGGGGGGGAAACCTACCTGGAAAACGGGGGGGGCTTTCCCTGGCAACAGAGGGGTTAATTACCTGGAAAGGGGGGGGCACCCTACCTGGCCCAGGGGGGACTTTCCCCCTGGCACAGAGGGGGACTTTAAAAACCGGGAAAAACGGGGGGGGCATACCTGGAAAAGAGGGGGAAAATCTCCCGGAAACAATGGGGGCACTCCCTGGAAAAAAAAAAATTTGGGGGGAAATACCTGGAAACAAAAGGGGGAAATCTACTGGGCAACAGGGGGGCATACCTGGCAACAGGGGGGGCACTAGCGGGAAAACAAAAAGGGGGGACTTTTTCCCTGGCAACAATGGGGGCATCTACCTGGCAAAGAGGGGACATTTCCGGGGCAACAGGGGGGACAGCTCCCGGGCAACAATGGGGGAAACTACGGGAAAACAAGGGGGGGCTTTTTTCATGGCAACGGGAGGGGGCATTCCTGGCCCGAGGGGACATTTCCCTGGAAACAAGGGGGGGGGCATACGGGGCAACAAGGGGGGCACTACCTGGCAACAGGGGGGGAATACCTGGAAAAGAGGGGACATCTACCGGGGCAACAATGGGGGAAATTCCCTGGAAACAGGGGGGGACTTTACCGGGAAAACAGGGGGGACTTTCTACCTGGCAACAAGGGGGGGGAAAATCCCGGGAAACGGGGGGGGTTTTTCTGGAACAGGGGGGACTTTCTACCCTGGCCCCAGGGGGGACATTTTACCTGGCCAGGGGGGACTTTCTCCGGGGAAAACAGAGGGGGGAAACAAACGGGAAAACAGGGGGGGGGTTTTCCCTGGAAACAGGGGGAAGGCTTTCAAAACCCGGGCAACAAGGGGGGGCATACCTGGAACAAGGGAAAAGGTATCCCGGGGCAACAGAGGGGACATTTTCCCTGGGCAAAAGAGGGGGGGCATCCCTGGCAAAAAAGGGGGGCACAGTTTGGAAAAGGGGGGGGAAATTTTTCCTGGAACAATGGGGGTTTCTCCCTTGGAAAAGAGGGGACATTTACCTGGCAACAGAGGGGACTTTCTACCGGGGCAAAAGGGGGGCATCCCTTGGAAACCAATGGGGGCTTTCCTGGAAACAGGGGGGGCCCACAAACTGGCAACGGGGGGGACATTCCCTGGCAAAATTGGGGGGCACTCCCGGGGAAACAATGGGGGCACTAGGGGGCAACGAGGGGAAATCCCCTGGAAAATGGGGGCTTATCCCTGGCAACAGAGGGGCTTTCTCCCTGGCAAAGAGGGGACATTCCCCTGGAAAACAAGGGGGGCATCCCGGGGAAACCCAATGGGGGCTCTTCCTGGCAACAAAAAGGGGGCATTTACCGGGAAACAGGGGGGACTTTCCCCTTTGGCAAAAAGGGGGGAAACTTTTCCCTTGGAAAACAAGGGGGGGCATACCTGGAAAAACAAGGGGGGGCACTACCTGGAACAAAAAGGGGACTTCTCCCTGGCCCAAACAAGGGGGACATTTCCTGGAAAAGGGGGGGTGAAATTTCCCTTTGGCAAAAAAATGGGGGCACTACCTGGCAACAAATGGGGGGCCTTTCCCTGGCAACAAAGTGGGCATCTCCCCCCGGGAACGGGGGGCACTAGCTGGAAACAGAGGGGGCACTAGCTGGAAAACAATGGGGGGGTTTACTAGTTGGGCAAAAAATGGGGGCACCTCCCTTTGGCAACAATGGGGCACTCCCTTTGGAAACAAGGGGGGGGAAATTCCCGGGCAACAGAGGGGGACATTTTCCGGGCCCAAAAGAGGGGACTTCTACCTGGAAACAAGGGGGGGAAATCCTGGAAAAAATGGGGGCACTACCTGGCAAAGGGGGGGGAACTAGTGGAAAAAACAAGGGGGAAAAAGCACTGCGGGCAACAAGGGGGAAACCCTACCTGGCTAACAAAGAGGGGCACCTCCCTTTTTTCAGGGGGCATTTACTTGGATTCAAGGGGGCATCTACCTCCCTTTGAAAGGGGGATTTCCCGGGTTTTTAGGGGGGGTTATACCGGGGGGGCCTTTTTTAAGGGGGAATCTATTGGCTTTCTTCCAAAGCCGTTATGCGTTAGGTGGAGGGGTTTGTGGTTTTTTAAGGGGGGGGGCAGGGCCCTCCCGGAAAGATGGGGGTCCCTTTGAAAATTTTTTTGGCCCCCCCGTCTAAAATTCCCCTGTTTTTCCATTTTCAAAAGTTGGAAAATTTTGGTTTAAATACTTGGTTTTACATTGTTTTTAAAACCTTTTTGGGGAAAGGGAAAGGGGGTGTTCCCCTTTTGGGGGTTTCTCCCCCCGCCCATTTCTAAACGCTTTCTTAAAAAGGGGCCAGCTTGCGGGTTGGGTTTTTTTTATTTTTTTATTTTTTTCTTTTGAAAAAAGGGAAAGGTCGGTGACCCAGTAAAGGGAGGGTTTTGGTTTTTGGGTCGTTTGGGAGGGGGGAAAAGATAGTAGGACTGCCCCTTTTTTTTTGGGGATAAAGTTGAAAGTGGGTTGGGCCCAGTTTAAACATCTTTTGTTTCAAAATGTAAACCCGAGGGGGCTAAAATTTTTTTTCAGGGAAAGAAAAGGGAAGGGGGCAATCATCATGGGCGTTTTGATACGGGCCGGTTATTTTTAACACGCTGTTAAGGTAGCCTTAAACCCCGTTTTGCCCTTCAAAATGAAGGGTGCCTGTGAAACCTTCAAATAAAAGAAAGGCGTTTTTAAGCATGTATTCCCCAAAAACAATGTACTTATTTTTCCCCAAAATTGGGCCCCCTTAGGTATGTCTACACGGGGCCTTCTAAACTGCTGTTTTTTTGGGGGTTTTTGTGGGTTTTGAAAAAACGTGGAAAAGCAACGTAAAGAGCTGCCATAGATTTGAAATGTAAGGGACGCCCTGCTGTTACATGGGTTTTTTTTTTCGTCCCCTTTAGGTATGTCTAAACTGTAGTGGAAAAAAAATTTACTAAAAAAACTTTCCCATAAAAACTGATTTTTTTCGGTCCACTCCCAAAAAAAAAGGGCCGCTGAGGAAAACTTTGCTTTTTTTTTTGACGAAAATTTGTTTTTTTTGGGGGCCGGGTTTTTTAAAAAGCTTTTCTTGTTATTTTAAACCCTGTTTTTAATGTATGCTTTTAATTTTAAACCCATTGGATTTAACTCTCCCCTAAAAAAGGAAATAAAGCCCTTTTGATTTTTATGTGATTTTTGTTTCGTTTTATGGATTTTAGTGGAAATAAATTTATGTTGCGTTTGTTGCCAAAAATAGCTTTTTTTTTTTTTTTACAGATTTTGGCCCTAAAGGCCATTTTTAAATGGATTTTGTCACTAAAATCTTTTTTAAATATTTGCGCTAATAAATTTTAGCTCGCTTTGAGCCAAAAAAAGGTTTTTTTAAAAACAGTTTTTTTGGCCCAAGAATGCGTTTTTTTGTAGGATTTTGCACTAAAAATAGTTTTGTGCAAGTGGTTCGGGCGCCAAATTTGAAAAAAAAATGTTTTGGGCGTCAGAAGAAGAAAAAGGATTTTTTATCACCAAAGTCCGCAACAAAACAGATTCTGATGTCAGATTCCATAAAAAAACGCATTTGTAGCAAAAAATAAATGAATCGTGCAAAAATCATTAGAGACAAAAGTATGATCATTTTATTACAAAATTTTTTGGGGGCCCTTGTTCGTCTTGGGGGGTCAACCTTTCAAAACCCCTCTTTATCCTGTTTCCCCCCCCCCGTACTTTTCCCCCACCCCCCCCTTTTCCCCCCTCCCTTCCCCCCACCTTCCCCCCTCCCAACCTTTTTCCCCCCCCCACCCCGGGCGCGCGCGGCCGGGCACTGTCCGCGATTCCTTCCCTATATGCGATCCTCCCGGAGCGCTTTTAAGTGAAGGGATACCACTGCGGAGCCCCGGGGGGCTCCGTGCTTGAGTGGGCCCCGGGCGGCCGCAGACTGGCGGCTGTCCCGGGGCTCCCCGGACAGGCAGGGTGTCATCACGCTGCGGTGCGCGGCCCGTGATGTCACCGCCTGTGCCGAAGAAGATAGAGCAGAGCGGAGAGCGCGGGGACCCAGGTAAGTGATTGTTTGTTTTTTTATTTTGATATTATTGCCTACAGCCGCCTTTATACTGCCTTATACCCTGGCTATACTGCCTACAGTCCCTTTATCCCTGCCTACAGCTGGCCCTATACCTGCCTACAGCTGCCTATACCTGCCTTATACCTGCCCTATACCTGCCTACAGCTGCCTATACCTGCCTACAGCCGGCCCTATACCTGCTTACAGCTGCCTATACCTGCCTACAGCCGGCCCTATACCTGCCTACAGCTGCCTACACCTGCCTACAGCTGCCTATACCTGCCCTATACCTGCCTACAGCCGGCCCTATACCCTGCCTACAGCCTGCCCTATACCTGCCTATGGGGCCATATACCTGCCTATAATCTGCTTATGGGGGACATATACCTGCCTATTACCTGCGTATGGGGCCATATACCTGCCAATATAAGACATACCCCGAAAGTAAGACATAGTGGGACTTTTGGGGGTAAAAAGAATGTAAGACGCTGTCTTACTTTCGGGGAAACACGGTAGATTATCATTAATGACCATTAAAGTCTATGGGAGAGGAACAACACCTTCATTCTTACACCCAAACAGGGCTGGAGAAGCTGGAATTAACATCCACAACAGTCAAATGGATACCTGCTACATCTTAGGCAACACACTTAGGTTATAAAAGCCACAGAAAAAAAGTCACACACCATTCACTATCCCTGTCTTGCACCACACCCTGACCCTTAAACCTGCATCACCCACAAATTAAAAAGTGCCAGAAGGCAGTTGAACCATCATTTTACTTGAACTGGACATTGAATATCCTTGTCCTTGAACGCAGCATGAGCCCCAAACCTGCATGACCCCAGATTAAAAAGTGCCGCAAAAAAAGGGGTCTTTCAACCCCCATTTTTGTTTCACTGGGGCATAGACTATCCCTGTCCTGGGCCACAGCATGAGCCCCAAACCTGCATGCCCCCCAGATTAAAAAGTGCCGCAAAAAGGAGTCTTTAAACCACCATTTTAGTTTCACTAGACATAGACTATACCTGTCCTGGGCCACAGCATGAGCCCTAAACCTGCATGACCCCAGATTAAAAGTGCCGCAAAAAGGAGTCTTTCAACCACATTTTAGTTTCACTGGACATAGGACTGCCCCTGTCCTGGGCCACAGCATGAGCCCCAAACCTGCATGCCCCCCAGATTAAAAAGTGCGGGGAAAAGGAGTCTTTGAACCCCCATTTTAGTTTAACTAAAACATTGACTTTTACCTGTTCTTTTACCACAGTATGACCATTAAACCTGTCTGAACCACAGATTAAAAAGTGCCGGGAAAAGGAGTCTTTTAACCACCATTTTAGTTTAATTGGACATTGACTATACCTGTTCTTTACCACAGTATGACCATTAAAACTGTCTGACCCCCAGATTAAAAAGTGCCGGAAAAAGGAGTCTTTTAACCACCATTTTAGTTGAACTGGACATTGACTTTACCTGTCCTGGGTAACCTACATAAGTCTTCCTGTACCTTCCTTGTACAATTCAGAGGAATTTTTGTATCAGCTATTTTGTACATGCAAGTTTTTTAGTAGTTTAATTCTTTGAAAAACCCTTTTTAAAATAGGATGGATCACACCACATCTTTGTTTCTTTTTTTTTAATTGTATTAAATGGGTTGTCTCACTACAGGAATTATAGCTATGTTAAAGATCTTGCAAAAACAAGTCATTTTGAATATGTGTCCATTAACAGTGTCCTACCTATTCCTGTTTCTGACAAACCATCACCCTTGAGCCACTTTTGGGACAATTGTGAAGAACAAATGTCTTTTTAGAAACCACATTTTTTACAATAGGACCTGTAAGTCTAGTTTGCATTTCCCAGCAAAATGCCCCCAAAAAATTCAAAACATGACCATTGACCCACTTTTGACAATTGTGAAAAACCCAAATGTCTGTTAGAAACAAAAATTTTTTTATAATAGGCCCGGTAGTATAGCTGCATGTCACAGAAAAATGCACCAAAAATTCAAATCATGACACTTGAGCCACTTTTTACAATTGTGAATAACAAATGTCTTTTAGAAACAAAATTTTTTAGAATAGGACCTGTTGTATTGCTGCATTTCAAAGCAACATGAACCCAAAAAATTATAAAAATGACTTCTCAGCCACTGTTAAAATTGTGAGGGAGAAATGCCACTTAAAAGCCACATTTCTATTCCAATGGACCATGATTATAGCTATATCTCACAGCTCCATGACCCCAAAACATTATAAAAATGACTTCTCAGCCACTGTTAAAAATTGTGAGGGAGAAATGCCACTTAAAAGCCACATTTCTGTTCCAAAGGACCATGATTATTGCTGTATCTCACAGCAACATGACCCCAAAACCATTGACAATGGGAAAAATTCTAAAGATGAAGTGAGTAAATGGAATACGGTTTTGTCATGAAACCTTGCTGTCTTTTACAGTCTCCTCACAGCAAAACCAGCAAAATGAACCTTTGGGAACTTGCAGTAAGAAATGATAATTTAAAAAAAAAGTTTTCAAGAGGACCATTTCTTGTTTGAAGAGGAATGTGAAGTAGACCGGCAACTAATCGGTGACCTCGGCAATTGGGGTCACAACATCATCAGAGATCCATGCCTGATTCATCTTGATGAAAGTCAACGATCCACATTATCTGTGGAAGCCGGATGCGTTTGTCTGTAATGACTCCCCCAAAGCTATGCTGAAGGTCTGTCAGATAGGCGCTGGCTGCCGGCAGGACAACACCTCTATGGGTGGCGAGCGAGCAGGGCCATTCGTCCATTTTGGATACCCAGAAGTCATTGGGCCCGGAAAACAATAAAAAAAACATCGGTGTTGAGACGCAGATAGTCGTGCACCATGATCTTAAGGGGTTTCTCTGTGTGTTGTATGTGTGGCCCTGCATTGCTGCGTTGGTGAGGTGGTAAATAAAGTTTTGCCAGAGGTCACCCATTAGGCTTCTGCTACCTTCCCTGCTGCTGCCGCTACGGCTACTTGGCACTCTACTGCTGTCACGTCGCTGACGTTGTCCCACCGTGACATTTGAAGAACGTGAAGCAGACGCAGCAGATATCTCCAGTTGATCAATCAGCAAGGTCTCCATTTTCTGCATTTTACTCTCTATTTGGGTGGGGGGGAAGGAAAGTGCTGAGTTTTGTTTTGTACCGGGGATCCAAGGAGGGTGGCCACCCAGTAACTGTTGTTCATTTTGATGGCCTTAATGCGAGGATCATGTTGGAGGAAATGGAGCATCCAAGCACTCATGTGAGAGATGGAGCCTTGATTTCCCAAGCTTCTGGGTCGAGGGGCACTAGCAAACTCATATTCCTCCTCTTCCTCCTCCGCCTCAAATTCGCCGCCAACCTCTTTCCAAAAGGCCCAGGGACGTCAGGTAACGTCGGTGTCTGGGTTTTTACCTCCTCCTCCTCCCCCACTTCCTCCGGCACAGCTTCAACACAGCCCGACTTGCCTCAGATGTGACACCTGAGAGCTGTGTCCCGCCTTGCACTAGCCCTGGACCCCGAAACCAATGCATAATGCAGACCGATAAATTGAGAAACTGTTGGGCATTGTGGATTCGACGGAGGAGAAAGGCTCCGTGTCCGCATCTGGTCCGTCTCTCCTCCATCGTGGTGGGACCTGATGTTTCAGTGTCCAACGATCGTTCCAGAACTAAGATCACCACAATGCTCATGTGACAAGGGCATTGTCCGCACGGGACCATTTTGTTGGCTTCTTCAAAACTGGCAAGGTTTTTGGTGCAGAGCTCTTTCACCTGCCTCCACTCTCGGTGGCCCCAACACCCGAGGTCCACACCGCTGCTTGTCAGGTCATGTGTCACTTCGTACTGCGTAATGGCATTGCGCTGCTGCCACAATCGCTGGAGTATGTGGAGGGTGGAATTCCAGCATGTTGCCACGTCAACAATGAGACGGTTGACAGGAAGGCCGAGCTGACGCTGCAACGCAGCCAGGCGGGACGAAGCAGGGTGCGAATGGCGGAAGTGCGAACTCAGACCTCGAGCCTTCCTCAGCAGGCAGTCCAGACCGGGTAGCGCTTTAGAAATTTTGGTGACGAGGTTCATGACATGTGCCAGGCAAGGGATGTGCTCCAGCCTACCGAAATTTAAGGGCGCCAGCAGATTTCGCCCGTTATCGCACACCACCTTGCCTGCACAAGGTTTCTGTCACCCAGCCAGTGCATCGGGGCTCGTTGCGGAGAGCTGTCCACAGCTCTGGCCTGTGTGTGGACGGTCTCCCAAGACAGTTAATTTCAACACGGCCTGGTTTCTCTGGGCACGTGATGCCACCAGAGGATCTTGGGGAAAGAGCCCTGCACCCATCCCTGCGGTTTTGAAGAGCGTGCGCCGAGCCTGAGTACCACCGTCACCCCCAGAGACATCCACCCAGCTCACCCAGTGAGCTGTCACAGAGATTTTAGCGGCCTTGGCCGTGCTTACTAGTCCAATGTGGTCGGTGGTCAGATGGACTTTTCCCGGGCACGATGCAGACAACGCGCTTGAAATTTTAGATGACACGTGGCTGGCCAGGGCAGGGACGGCTTTTCTGGCAAAGAAATGCCTGCTCAGCATCTGGTATCGGGGGCAGGCGGCTGGCCAGTGCAGGGACGGCTTTTCTGGCAAAGAAATGCCTGCTCGGCATCTGGTATTGGGGGCAGGCGAGGGCCATGACGTGGCGGAACCCATCTGTGTCCACCCGACGGAAAGGCAACATTTCCAAGGCCAAAAGCCTGGCAATGCCGACATTCAGGCTTTTGGCTTTGGGATGGTTTGGGTTAAAGTGTTTCTTCTGTCCCAAAACCCGGAAGACAGAAGGCTAGACTGGCCGCAGTACGGCGTGCAGGTCGTCAAATGGCGGAAGGAGAAGGGGTTTGGATGGGATCTCTGGTGGTGCTGGGGGGTACTCGGGCGACGGTGGAGGCTGAAGCGGAGGCTGATCCCTGATCATGACTTTGGAGACATGGGCAGCTGAGGAACGCTTGGTGGTGGTGGAGGAGGAGGATGCGGAGACAGAGGGTTGTGGACAGTGGTGGGAAGCCAGGCATCGGTGGTTTTTGGCCATTTTTGGCCAAGTGTTGCCTCCATTTCAACTCATGCATTCGCTGCATGTGACTAGACATGTTGGTGGTGGTTAAACACCTAAGATTCTTGCTCTACTGATGCGTTTACGGGAAAGGCCCGCATATGACATGCTGGGTGAATCAGAGGCTTGCTCAAGAAGGCCCCGGCTTGAGAGGTCCTGGACCTTTTTGACGGCGATAAGCGAGGAGCGGGGTTTCCGCTGACCGTTTGGTGGCGGAATCATATCAGCGGAATTCTGCGACCGCCCTCTCCCTTTTTGAGGCGGGACCCGTATTTTAACTACCCCATCATCTTTCCTCGTCCAGTGATGAAAAGCTCGCAAACAAATTCTGCGGAAAAGACCAGGATTGTTCCGCATTGTCGTCATCATCATCATCATCTACCCAGGTGAGTTCGTCGTCCTGACATTCTGCTTCCAGGAGGTGCGGGCTACTAGCTAGGGGCACTGCGAGGCGTTGCTGACCGACCTGGATTTTTGCCGATTGACCGGCTTCCTTCTCCTCCGCTGATGGCATCAGTAACTGGGTGTCAGAGCAGACAAAATCATCCTCTTTGTCCTCTTGATCTTTTAACATGCCTTCTGACCAAAACCGCATTTTGTCATCAAAGAGGTCTTCAGAAAATGGATTATCCACAGTGGTGGGTACA
This sequence comes from Phyllomedusa bahiana, assembly GCA_025379985.1. NCBI lineage: Eukaryota > Metazoa > Chordata > Amphibia > Anura > Hylidae > Phyllomedusa > Phyllomedusa bahiana. Next base: position 8,031 of record JAODAL010061569.1, on the reverse strand, counting down.
CGAGTTGACATTTGGGCTGCCTTCGCTTCATGTTGGACTGATGCTGTGATGTGATGACAACATTTTTTGGCCGTGACTGGAAGGCGAGGAGGTAAGACTGTGGATGCAGGTTGCATTACCAATGAAGAACAGATTTTGGCGACGCTGTTCGTTATTGAGATTCACAGGGCCCTGACCAGCGATGACAGGCCTGACGGTCCTGCAAACCCACGATCCACTGGCATGCGTGTTGTGCAAGCACTGGGGAAGGAGCACCTTTTTCTCGTACTTACCTCGATGTCCTACCCACCTCTTTGCTCGCTTACCACCTGCATTTCGCTCCATGTTCAAAAAGGTAAAAATTTGAGAAGGTATGGAAGAGCTTTGGAAAGTCTCTTATTAAAAGACGGCAAAACACAGCTATTCTCAAATCCCTCAAATCAAAACACAATTGCTGTATTGAAATTTAAGTGCAAGGTGCCTCTATAACCCCGACCTTGCTGGAAGTGAGGCTGAGCAAAAAAATTGGAGGGTTAAGCCTTGGCTCCTTGGAAAACGGGGTCAGCGGGATCAGGTTGGTTTAGCCTAAAAATGGCAAAAATTTTAAGCCCGCGGGCGGCGATTCCGGCAAAAAAAAAAATGTTTTTTTGCCGGCTAAAATGGCGCCGTGGAGTTAACCCCGACCTTGCTGGAAGTGAGGCTGAGCAAAAAAAATGGAGGGTTAAGCCTTGGTTTCTTGGGAAACGGGGTCAGCGGGATCAGGCTGGTTTCGCCTAAAAATGGCAAAAATTCTAAGCCCGCGGGTGGCGATTCCGGTGAAAAACAAAATGTTTTTTGCCGGCTAAAATGGCGCCGTGGAGTTAACTCCCACCTTGCTGGAAGTGAGGCTGAGCAAAAAAATTGGAGGGTTAAGCTTTGGTTTCTTGGGAAACGGGGTCGCCGGGATCAGGCTGGTTTCGCCTAAAAATGGCAAAAATTCTAAGCCCGCGGGTGGCGATTCCGGCGAAAAACGAAATGTTTTTTTGCCGGCTGATATGGCACCGTGGAGTTAACCCCGACCTTGCTGGAAGTGAGGCTGAGCAAAAAAATTGGAGGGTTAAGCCTTGGTTTCTTGGGAAACGGGGTCAGCGGGATCAGGCTGGTTTCGCCTAAAAATGGCAAAAATTCTAAGCCCGCGGGTGGCGATTCCGGCGAAAAACTAAATGTTTTTTGCCGGCTAAAATGGCGCCGTGGAGTTAACCCCGACCTTGCTGGAAGTGAGGCTGAGCAAAAAAATTGGAGGGTTAAGCCTTGGTTTCTTGGGAAACGGGGTCAGCGGGGTCAGGCTGGTTTCGCCTAAAAATGGCAAAAATTCTAAGCCCGCGGGTGGCGATTCCGGGGGAAAAACGAAATGTTTTTTCCCGGCAAAAAGGGCGCCGTGGAGTTAACCCCGCCCTTTGCGGGAAGTGGGGGCTGAAAAAAAAAATTGGGGGGTTTTAACCCTGGGGTTTTTTGGGGAAACGTTTTTCAGGGGGAAATCAGGGGGGTTTCGCCAAAAAATGGAAAAAATTTCTAAGCCCGGGGTGGCGTTTCCGGGACGAAAAACAAATTTTTTTTTTTCCCGGTTTAAAATGGCCCCCAGGGATTTTAACCCCCCACCTTGGGGAAGGGGAGGTGAGCAAAAAAATTTTGGGGGGTTAAACCTTTTTTTCTTGGGAAAAACGGGGTGGCGGGATCAGGGGGTTTTTCGCCAAAAAAAATGGAAACCCAATTTTCAAACCGGGGTGGGGGTTTCCCGGGAAAAAAAACAAAATGTTTTTTGTGGTTTAAAAATGGCGCGGGATTTTTTCTCCATTTTGCGGGAATTGGGGGCTGAAAAAAAAATTAGGGGGTTTAAAAGCATTGGTTTTTTGGGGAAGATTTTCAGAGGGATCGGGGCTTTTACCCCAAAAAATGGAAAAATTTTTAACCCGGGGGTGGCTTTCCCGCCCAAAAACAAAAATGTTTTTTTGCCGGCAAAAAATGGCGCGGGGGAGTTAACCCCAACCTTGGGGAAAGGGGAGGTTTTAGCAAAAAAATTGGAGGGTTAAGCCTCGGTTTTTTTGGGGAAAAACGGAGTCAGCGGGATCAGGCTGGTTTCGCCTAAAAAGGGGCCAAAATTTCTAAGTCCGCGGGTGGCGTTTCCGCCCAAAAACCCAAAATTTTTTTTGGGCGGCTAAAAGGGCGCCAGGGAAATTTAAAACTCCCCCTTGCGGGAAGTGGGGGCTGAGAAAAAAAATTGGGGAGGGTTAACCTTTGGGTTTTTCCTTGGGAAAACGGCCCGGGGGGGGATCGGGCTGGTTTCACCTAAAAAGGGCCAAAAATTCTAACCCTTCGGGTGGCTTTCCCGGGAAAAACGAAATTTTTTTGAAAGGCAAAAATTGGCGACGTGGGGTTATCCCCCATTTTTGCGGAAGTAAAGGCTGGAAAAAAAAAATTGGGGGTTAAGTTTTGGGTTTCCCTTTAAAAGGGGGTCCCCCGGGATCGGGCTGGTTTTGCCAAAAAAAGGGAAAAAAATTCTAAGCCCGCGGGGGGCGTTTCCCGGCCCGAAAAAAAAAATGCTTTTTCCCGGGCCCAAAAAAGGGAGCCTTTTGGATTTAAACCCCAAATTGCTGGAAGTGAGGCTGAGAAAAAAAATTGGGGAGGGTTGAGTTTTGGGTTTTTTGGGGAAACAATTTCAGGGGGGTTCGGGCGGGTTTTTCCCTAAAAATGCAAAATTCTAAGCCCGCGGGGGGGCCCGGTTTTCCGGTGAAAAACAAATGTTTTTGGCAAAAAGGGAACCATGGAGTTAACCCGACCTTCGGGAAAGTGGGGGTCGAAAAACAAAATGGGGGGTTAAAAGCCTTGGTTTTTTGGGAAACGGGGTCAGCGGGATCAGGCTGGTTTCGCCTAAAAAGGGAAAAAATTTCAAAAACCCTGGGGGTTTGGCCCGTTTCCCGGCGAAAAAAAAAAATTTTTTTTTGCCGGCTAAAATGGTGCCGTGGATTTCCCCCGGGGAATTTTTGCTTTTTAAGTGAAGCGACCCCAAAAAAAAAATGGGGGGTTTAACCCTTTGGGTTTTTTTGGGGAAAGGGGGTTAGGGGGATCGGTGGTTTCCCCTAAAATGGCAAAAATTCTAATCCGGGGGGGGCCCGTTTGGGAAAAAAACGAAAATCTTTTTTCCCGGGCAAAAAATGCGCCGGGGATTTAAACCCCGCCCTTGCGGAAGTGGGGCGGGGACAAAAAAAATTGGGGTTTAAAACCTGGTATTTTGGGAAAAATTAGGGTCGGGGGGTTTCGGGCTAAATTTTTCCCCAAAAAATGGCAAAAAATTTCCTAACCCGCGGGGGGCGTTTCCCGGGCGAAAAACAAAAGGGGTTTTTTTCGGGGCTAAAATTGCGCCGTGGAGTTAACCCCGACCTTGCTGGAATTTGGGGCTGACAAAAAAATTTGGAAAGGGTTAACCCTTTGGTTTTTTCCCGGAAACGGGGTCGGCGGGATCAGGCTGGTGTGCCAAAAAAAGGGGCAACAATTCAAAGGCCTGGGGTGGCGTTTCCACCCGAAAAACGAAATTTTTTTTGCTGGCTAAAATGGGGGCCGTGGTTTATTCCCATCTTGCGGGAGTGGGGTTTGAGAAAAAAAATTGGGGGGTTTAAGCTTTGGTTTCTGGGGAAAAGGGGGCCCAGGGGGATCGGGCGGGTTTCCCCAAAAAAAATGAAAAAATTTCAAACCCCCGGCGGGTGGCGTTTGGGGCCCGAAAAACAAAAATTTTTTTTTCCCAGCAAAAATTTGGCGCCGTGAATTTTAACCCCACTTGCGGAAGTGGGCTGAGAAAAAAAATTCGGGGGTTAACCCTTTGGGTTCTGGGGAAAGGGGGGTCGGGGGTCGGGCTTTTTCCCCAAAAAGGGCCAAAAATTCTAAAAACCGCGGGGGCGTTTTCCGGCGAAAAAACGAAATTTTTTTTTCCCGGTGAAAGGGCCACCGTGGAGTTAACCCCAAAACTTTCCCTGGAATGAGGCTGAGCAAAAAAGGATGGTTAACCCTTTGGTTTCCCGGGGAAACGGGGGTCACGCAGGATCAGGCTGGTTTCACCAAAAAAAAGGAAAAAATTTTTTAAATTCCGCAACCCTGCGTTTCCCGGGTTTTGGAAAAAACAAAATGTTTTTTTGCCAACAAAAAATGGCGCCGGGGGATTTAAAAACCGCGACCGTGCGGGAAAAGGGGGCCCTGAGCAAAAAAATTGGGGGGGTTGAGTTTTTGGTTTTTTGGGGAAACAATCAGGGGGATAAGGGGGGTTTTTCCTAAAAAACGAAAAAATTTCAAAAGGCCCGCGGGTGGCATTCCTTTTTGAAAAACGAAATTTTTTTTTGGCGGGCTAAAATGGCACCATGGGGGTTTCCCCCGCCCTTTGCGGAAGTGGGGCCCTGCGCAAAAAAAAAATGGGGGGTTTAAGCCTTGGTTTTTTTGGGAAAACGGGGTCAGCGGGATCAGGCTGGTTTCGCCTAAAAATGGCAAAAATTCTAAGCCCGCGGGTGGCGATTCCGGCGAAAAACGAAATGTTTTTTGCCGTCTAAAATGGCGCGGTGGAGTTAACCCCGAACTTGCTGTAAGTGAGGATGAGCAAAAAAATTGGAGGGTTAAGCCTTGGTTTCTCGGGAAATGGGGTCAGCGGGATCAGGCTGGTTTCGCCTAAAAATGGCAAAAATTCTAAGCCCGCGGGTGGCGATTCCGGCGAAAAAACGAAATGTTTTTTGCCGGCTAAAATGGCGCCGTGGAGTTAACCCCGAACTTGCTGTAAGTGAGGATGAGCAAAAAAATTGGGGGGTTAAGCCTTGGTTTCTCGGGAAATGGGGTCAGCGGGATCTGGCTGGTTTCGACAAAAAATGGCAAAAAATCTAACCCCCCGCGGGTGGCGATTCGGCGAAAAAACAAAAATGTTTTTTGCCGGCAACAATGGCGCCGTGGAGTTAACCCCGACCGTGCTGGAAGTGAGGCTGAGCAAAAAAATTGGAGGGTTAAGCCTTGGTTTCTCGGGAAACGGGGTCAGCGGGATCAGACTGGTTTCGCCTAAAAATGGAAAAAATTCAAAGGGCCCGCGGGTGGCGTCCTTCCCGGGGAAAAAAAACGAAATGTTTTTTTGCCGGCTAAAATGGCGCGGTGGAGTTAACCCCGAACTTGCTGGAAGTGAGGCTGAGCAGAAAAATTGGATGGTTAAGCCTTGGTTTCTTGGGAAACGAGGTCCGCAGGATCAGGCTGGTTTCGCCTAAAAATGGCAAAAATTCTAAGTCCGCGGGCTGCGATTCCGGTGAAAAACAAAATGTTTTTTGCCGGCTAAAATGGCGCCGTGGAGTTAAGCCCCGACATTGCGGAACGGAGGGCTGAGCCAAAAACAATGGAGGGTTAAGCCTTGGTTTCTCGGGAAATCGGGGAAAAACGGGACAGGCTGGTTTCGCCTAAAAATACCAAAAATTTAAAGCCGCGGTGGCGATTCCGGCGAAAAACGAAATGTTTTCTCCCGGCTAAAATGGCGCCGTGGAGTTAACCCGACCGTGCGGGAAGTGAGGCTGAGCAAAAAATTGGAGGATAAGCCTTGGTTTCTCGGGAAACGGGGTCAGCGGGATCAGGTGTTTTTCTCCTAAAAATGGCAAATATTCTAACCCCCGCGGGGGCGATTTCCGCTAAAACGAAATGTTTTTTGCCGGCTAAAATGGCGCCGTGGAGTTAACCCCGAACTTGCTGGAAGTTAGGATGAGCAAAAAATTGGGGGGTTAAGCCTTGGTTTCTTGGGAAGGGGGTTTCGGGGGATCAGGCTGTTTGCCTAAAAATGGAAAAAAATTCTAAGCCGCGGGGGGCGATTCCGGGAAAAAAAAAAATTTTTTTTTGCCTTCTGAAAAGGCCCCGGGGATTTAAACCCCCCCAAAATTGCTGGAAGTGGGAAGGGGGCAAAAAATTGGGAAGGTTTAAAGGGGCCTTTGGGTTTTCTTGGAAACGGGGTTTCCCGCAGGTTTCAGGTTTGGTTTTTTCCGCCTAAAAATGGAAAAAATTCTAAAATCCCCCGGGCCCTTGCGATTTCGGTGAAAAAAAAAAAGTTTTTTCCCAAACCCGAAAATGGCCCCGTGGAAAAAAACCCCCCGACCTTGCGGAAGGGGGAGGCTGGGGCAAAAAAAATTGGGGGGGTTTTAAGCCTTGGTTTTTTGAGAAACGGGGTCAGCGGGCCCGGGGTTTGGGTTTCGCCCAAAAAAAGGGGAAAAAAATTCAAAAGGCCCGGGGCGGGTGGCGATTCCGGCGAAAAACGAAATTTTTTTGGCCGGCTAAAATGGCGCCCGGGGCGTTAACCCCGCCCCTTGCTGGAAGTGAGGCTGAGAAAAAAAATTTGGAGATTTAAAGGGCCTTGGTTTCTCGGGAAAGGGGGGTCACGGGATCGGGTGGTTTCCCCCCAAAAAAAAGGAAAAAAAATTTTTAAAAACCCCGGGGTGGCGTTTTCCCTTGGCGAAAAAAAAAAATTTGTTTTTTTCCCGGTTTTAAAAGGGGCGCCGGGGGGATTTAAAACCCCCGGGCCCTTTTGGCGGGAAAAATGAGGCTGACCCAAAAAAAATTGAGGGTTAAGCCGGGTTTTTTTGGGGAAAAAGGGGGGGGTCACCCCGGGATCAGGCTGGTTTCCCCCCAAAAAAAAGGGAAAAAAATTCAAAAACCCGGGGGGGGGCGATTTGGCGAAAAAAAAAAAATTTTTTTCCCGGCTAAAACCCTTGGGGTTTGGGAATTTAAACCCCCGAATTTTGCTGTAAGTGGGAAGAGCAAAAAAATTGGGGGTTTTAACCCCTTGGTTTTTTTGGGGAAATGGGGTCGGGCCGGGTTTTAAGGCTGGTTTCCCCTTTAAAAAAGGGCCCAAAAATTCTAAGACCCCCGGGGGGCGTTTCCGGCAAAAAAACAAAATTTTTTTTTTGGGGGCCCTTAAAATGGGCCGTGGATTATCCCCGCGGTGCGGGAAATTGGGCTGAGAAAAAAAAATTGGGGGGTTTTAGCCTTTGGGTTTTCTTGGGAAAAAGGGGTTCGGGGGGAATCAGGCGGGTTTTTTCCCCCAAAAAAATGGCAATAATTTTTAAGCCTGGGTGGGCTTTTCCAAAAAACAAAAATTTTTTTAAACCCTTTAAAAATGGCGCCGTGGAGTTCCCCCCCGACCTTGCTGGAAGTGGGCTGGCAAAAAAATTGGAGGGTTTAATCATTGGTTTTTTTGGGGAAAAATTTAAAAGGGTCAGGGGATGGGCTTTTGCCCGCCAAAAAAATGGCAAAAATTCAAAACCCCCGGCGGGGGCGTTTTCCGGGGCAAAAAAAAAAATGTTTTTCCCGGCAAAAAGGGGAGCCGGGAGTTAACCCCGCCCTTTGGGTTTGGGAAGTGGGGGCTGAGCAAAAAAATTGGAAGGTTAGGTTGGGTTTTTCTGGGGAAAAAGGGAGGTCAGCGGGTCAGGCTGTTTTGCCAAAAAAATGGCAAAAATTCAAAAGCCCGGGGGGGTGGCGTTTCCCGGCGAAAAAACGAAATGTTTTTTTGCTGGCAAAAATAGGGGCGCCAGGGGTTAACCCCCCGACCTTCCCTGGGGGTGGGGCCCTTTGCGCAAAAAAAATGGGGGGTTAAAAGGCCTTGGTTTTTTGGGGGAAAGGGGGTTCCAGCGGGTTTCGGGGCGGGTTTTTTCCCCCTAAAAATGGCAAAAATTTTAAAGCCGCGGGTGGCGGTTCCGGCGAAAAAAACAAATTTTTTGCGGAAAAGGGGCCCCGGGGGTTTTAACCCCGACCTGGAAGTGGGGGAGCAAAAAAATTGGGGGGTTTAAAGCCTTGGTTTTTTGGGAAAGGGGTCAGGGGGATCGGCGGGTTTTCCCCTAAAAATGGCAAAAATTTAACCCCCGGGTGGGTTTCCCGGCGATAAACGAAATGTTTTTTTGGGGCTAAAAGGCCCGTGGAGTTAACCCCGACCTTGCTGAAGTGAGGCTGAGCAAAAAAATTGGAGGTTAACTTTTGGTTTTCGGGGGAAAGAGGTCGGGGGGATGGGGTGGTTTCCCTAAA
>JAODAL010061568.1:0-20244 GCA_025379985.1 Phyllomedusa bahiana | reverse complement strand
ACACCGACCCCAAAAATAACCCCCACTTCACCTGCCCCCAAAACCATAGACAACGTTCACCTCCCCAAAACCCCCATTAAAACCACCTCCCCCGTCACCTGATCCTCCCCATAGAAAACCCATGCACCTGATCCTAAAACTTTAGACCCCCACGTCCCCTAAACCCCCCCGCCCAAATAGAAAACCGCGCACCTAAACCCTAACCAAAAGCCCAAAAACCCAAACCCCCTGCCCCCCTGACCTTTGGGAAAAATTCCCGTCACCTGCCCCCCCGACCAAAACCCCACCCGCTCCCCCTTCCCCCCCCGACCATAGCCCACCACATAAATCTGCCCCCTGCCCCTAGACAACATTTTCCCTAAACCCCTGACCATATACCCCAAACCCCCGCCCACCGCCCCCCTACCAAGAAAAACCACTTTCCCCTGATCCTGACCCAATAGACACCACGCCCACCTACCCTGACCATAACCCCCACGTCACCTGACCCCCGACCATAGACAACATGTTACCTGATCCTGACCATAAACACCCCCCACCCACCCTGACCCCCGCCCAAATAACCACCCCCCCGTCACCGACCCCGGCCCAAATAAAACCACCCCCCTTCACCTAAACCCCAAACCCATAACCCCAACGTCTCCTAAACCCGGGCCCAATTAAACCGGTCCCCTTTAATCATAAACCATAAAACCCCCGCCGGTTCACCTGACCCCGACCATAGAGACCCGCGTCACCTGACCCCGACCATAAAACAAGGGTGCCCAAATCGATCAAGCCCCCAATCAGGGGGCGCCCCTTGCCCCCAAACCATAGAGCCCCGGTCACCCCCCCCCCGGACCATAGAGACTAGTGTCACCTGACCCCGAAATGACACCAAATCCCTTAAAACCCCGGACCAAGAAAAACAGGCCCCCCCTGACCCCGACCAAAAAAACCACCGCGGTCCCCCCTAAAACCCCCCGCCCATAAAAAACCGCTCACCTTACCCTGAAAAAAGAAAACCGCGTCACCTGACCCTACCAAAGAAAAACCGCTTTCACCTGCCCCCCCCACCAAAAACCAACGCGTCACCTGATCCTGACCATATACACCGCGTCACCTTACCCTGACAATAGACCCCCCCGCTTCACCTGTTTCCTACCATAGACCCCCGCGTCACCTGACCCCAAACCATGGAAAAATCCCGCGTCACCTGACCCTAACCATAGACACCACGTCACCTGACCCCCCCAAAACCCAATTGTACACCTGACCCCCCATAGACACCGCGTCACCTGCCCCCCGCCCAATAGACACCACTTTCACGACCCTGGAACCAAGACAAAAATCACCCCTAAAACCCTGACCATTTTACACCGCTTTCACCGACCCCTGACCATGAAAACCACGTCACCTGACCCCTTACCATAGACCCCCCCACCTGACCCTTTGACCATAGACACCCCCGGGGCCATCTGACCCAAACCATAGAAAACCCCCGTCCCCCTTTTGATCCTAAACCCCCAAAAGACCCCCCGGGGGTCCCCTTACCCCCCCCAATAGCCCCAAAACCCCCCCCGCGCCCTGACCCGCCCATAGACACCCGAAACCCCTTTGCCCCCACAAAAAACACCACGTCACCTGACCCCAACCATAGACAACGTGTCACCTGACCCCGAACATAGACACCACGCAACCTACCCCCGACCAAAAGACAACAGTCACCTGATCCTAACATAACACCACGCCCACCTGCCCCCACCATAACCCCCCGCGTCACCTAAACCCTAACCATAGCCCCCGCGCCCACCTGACCCCACCATAACAATGCGCCCACCTGACCCCCCCCAAAGACCCCTTTCGGCCCCTGACCCCCCAAGACCCCACATCATCGACCCTGACCAAAGCCCAACATGTCCCCCTAAATTCCGGACCTTATACACCGCGCCCCTTGACCCCTGACCATAGACACCACGTCACCGATCCTAAACCTAAAAACCCCCCGTCACCTGTCCTGACCATAGACCCCAGGGTCACCTGACCCCCCCCAAAAAAACCCTCCCCCCTTGGCCCCCGCCCCAAAAGGAAGCCCGCTCACCTGCCCCAACCCCCCAACAAAACCCCCCCCCCCCACCCCCGCGTCCCCCCTAAACCTGACCATAGACAACATGTCACCAGATCCTGACCAAAGACACCGCGTCACCTGACCCCTGACCTTTTAGACCCCCCCGCCCCCTGACCCCCGAAACATAAAAACCAGGGCCCCACCTGACCCCGACCAAATACACCCCCCACCCTTGATCATGACCAAAAAACACCGCGTTCCCTGCCCCCGGAACATAGACAACCGCGTCACCTGACCCCGACCATAGACAACGTGTCATCTGATCATGACCATAGACACCCAGCTTCCCCCCCTGACCCCGACCATAAAAGACCCCCCGGTCCCCCTGCCCCCCCAAACCATAGAGCCCCTTTTGTCACCGGACCCCAACATAGACAAAAAACATCACCTGACCCCGCCCCAAAAGACAACCCGCGTCCCCCCTGACCCCCCGACCACAGACACCCGCCCCACCTGACCCCCGCCCATAGACCCCCCAGGGGCCCCACCTTACCCGACAAAAAGACACCGCGTAAACCTGATCCGACCCATAGACACCGCCCCAACCTGACCCCGACCTTTAAGACAACCTTTCCCCCTGATCCTGACCAAAAATACCCCCGGGGCACCAAACCCAGACAAAAAGAAAACCGCTTCCCCTGATCCTGACCAAAGAAAACCCGGCGTCCCCTGACCCCCGCCCCATAGACCCCCGCGTAAACCTGACCCCCCCAAATGAAAAACCGGTCACCTGACCCGACCAATTAGACAAATCGTCCCCCCCCCTGACCCCCCCAAAATAAAACCAACCCTTTCCACCTAACCCCGCCCCAAAGACACCAAAATCATTTTCCCCTGACCCATAAAAACATGCCCACCGATCCTGACCATAAAAAAACCGCGTCACCTGCCCCCTTAAAATTAGACCCCCGGGTCCCCCTGACCCCCTGCCCCCCATAGACCCCAAAGGGGTCCCCTGTTCCTGACCCATAAAAAACCCCAAACGTCCCCGGGCCCCCCGCCCCAAAAGACAACATGTTCCCCCTTAAACCCTGACCATAGACCCCAAACATCACCTGCCCCCCCGACAAAAAAAGACACCACTCACCGACCCCCCGCCCCATAAACCACCGGGGTTCCCCTGACCCTGCCCATAGACCCCCAATTCCCCTTTCCCAAAAACCCATAGACACCGCGTCACCTGACCCTGACCATAGACACCGCGTCACCTGACCCTGACCATAGACACCGCGTCACCTGACCCCAACCATAGACACCGCGTCACCTAATTTCCTTTACCAAAAGACCCCGCGTCACCTGACCCCGACACAAGACACCGCGTCACCTGACCCTACCATAGCCCAACGCGTCACCGGGAACCCCCTGACCTTTAAAAAAACCGGGAACCCCAAAACCCCAAAAAAGACCCCCAACTCACCTGCCCCCCAAAACCCTAGACCACGTGTCACCTCCCCCCAAACCCCATAGAAAACCAAACGAACCTAAATCCTGACCAAAAGAAAACCCATGTCACCTGATCCTGAACATAGACACCACGTCACCTGACCCCGACCATAGACACCGCGTCACCTGACCCAATCCCCATAGAAAACCCGCGCCACCTGAACCCCCCATAGAAAATTTGCTTTCACCTAACCCCGCCATGACACCCTCCCCTGACCCCCCCTTAGACACCACATCACCCAAACCCCGACCAAAAGAAAATGTCACCTGATCCTGACCAAAATACACCCCCGTAAACCTGACCCCTGACCATAGACACCACGTCACCTGATCCTGACCATAGACACCACGTCACCTGATCCTAAACCTCAAAAAACCAACGCACCTGCCCCCCGACCATAAAACAACTTTTCCCACCTACCTGCCCATAGCCCACCAATCCCCCCGCCCCCCGACCATAGACAACGCATCATCTGACCCTGACCAAGACCCCCGGCCTTCCCCTTTACCCTGACCATAGACACCCACTTTCACCTAAACCCCGCCAAAAGAAAACCCGTTTCACCTGACCCCCCCCCCATAGACCCCAAAAACGCCCCCCAAAGACCCCCCCGACCATAACCCCCGGGGTCACCTGCCCCCCGAAAAATCCCCAACCCCGGCGTCACCTGACCCCGAACATAGACACCCCCGTCCCCTGACCCCGACCATAAAAACCCCACCGCCTCACCTACCCGACCAAAAAGACACCGTCCCCTAAACCCCCCCCTAGACACCGCGTCCCCTTTACCCCTGACCTTTAGACACTGCGTCACCTGACCCCCCGACCAAAGAAAACCCCGCGTAAACCCTGCCCCCGCCAAAAAGAAAAACCGCGTAAACCCTGACCCTAAAACCAAATAGACACTGCTTCACCTACCCCGACCATAGACCCCTTTTCCCCCCCCGTGCCCCTTTGACCCGACCAAAAAGACACCGGGGTAAACCAGACCCCGACCAAAGACACCGCGTAAACCTAAACCCCTGAAAACTATGACCCACGCACCTGACCCCGACCTTTAAAACCACCCCCCGGGTCCCCTTTTACCCTGACCAAAGAAAAACGGCGCCCACCTGAACCCCCCGACCATAGACACCGCGTCCCCTGACCCAGACCATAGACATTTTGCGTCCCCTTTACCCCGACCAATAGACCCCCCGGCGTCACCAACCCTGACCATAGACACCGCGGTCCCCCAAAAACCCCCGCCCAAAGCCCCCCGGCGTCACCGGGACCCCGAACATAGACACCACGTCCCCTTTGCCCCCGCCCAAATAACACCACGTCACCAGTCCCAAACCAAATAGACCCCGCGTCACCTAAACCCCGACCAAAAACCCCATCCCCTTTCCCCCTGACCATAGACCCCCGCTTTCCCCAAAATCCGACCAAAGACCCCCGCTTCACCTGACCCCGACCATAGACACCGCATCACCTGACCCCCCCGTTTCAGAGCCACCCCCTCACCGATTCTACCATAAAACAACAGTCCCCTTATCCTAACCAAAAAACCAAGTCACCTGATCCTGACCTTTAGACAACCCACGTCACCTGACCCCCGAAAAAAACCCCCCACCGCGTAAACTGACCCTGACCATAGACCCCCCGAAACCCCCAAACCCCGAAACAAAGAACCCCCCGTAAACCTGCCCCCCGACCAAAGACACCCGGGGTCCCCAAAACCCGACCAAGAAAAATGAAAACCCTAAACACTGACCCTTTAACACCGAATCCCCCTGACCCGACCATAAAAACCCACGTCATCTGCCCTGCCCCCTTTTTAAGACACCGCGTCCCCGACCCTGCCCCAAAAGACACCGCGTCACCTGACCCGGGACCAAAAGACCCCCGCGTCTTTCCCTGCCCCCTGACCATAGACACGGCGTCACCTGACCCCGACCATAGACACGGCTCCCCCTGACCCGACCATAGCCACCGGGGCCCACCGGGAACCCCGCCCAAATAGACCCCCCGGCGTCCCCTTTCCCCCAACCCATAGACACCCCCGGTCCCCAAGCCCCCTGCCCCAAAAAACAACGGGGAACACCTGCCCCCGCCCCATAGACCCCCGCAAAAACCAACCCTGACCAAGACCCCCGGCTTTCCCCCTGCCCCTTTACCAAGAAACCCGCGTCCCTGACCCTGACCATAGACCCCCCGCGTCATCTGACCCCTGACCATAAAACCCCCCCCCCCGGGGGTCATCTGACCCTGCCATAGCCCAAAACGCGACACCTGACCCCCGACCCATAAAACCCCGGGTTTCCACCTGATCCGACCAAAAGACCCCCCACCCACCTGCCCCCGACCAAAAACCAACGGCTCCCAAAACCCCGCCCCAAGAAACGGCGTCCCCTTCCCCCGACCATAGACACGGCGTCACCTGACCCCGACCATAGACACTGCGTCACCTGACCCCGACCATAGACACTGCGTCACCTGACCCCAAACTTTGCCCACCACGCACCTGACCCCGCCCCATAGACAACACGAACTGCCTACCATAGACCCCCCCGTCCCCTTTGGCCCCGACCAAAGAGCCCTCCCGTCCCCTTTGACCCCGACCATAAAAACCCCCCCGCGTCACCTGCCCCCGACCATAAAACAAAGCTTCATCTGATCCCAAAATCATAAGAAACCCCCCCGCGTCACCTTTCCCCGACCATAGAGACGGCGTCAACTGACCCCGACCAAAAGAAAAAAAGGGACCCTCGATCCCATCAAGCCCACCCGCTTCACCCTGCCCCCGACCAAAAAGAAACCCGGGCGTCCCCTTCCCCCGGGACCAAAAGACAACGCGACACCTGCCCCCCGACCAAAAGACACCACGTCACATAAATCCTAACCATAGACCCCCGCGTAAACCAGACCCGACCATAAAACCCCAAACCGGGGGGTAAACCTGACCCCGACCATAAAAACACCCGCATAAATTTAAACCTTGCCCAAAAAGACCCCCCCGGGGGTCCCCCTAAACCCTCCCCATAGACACCCCCCCCTCACCGGGACCCTGACCATGACCCCCGCGTCATCTCCCCCTGACCATAGACAGGGCGTCACCTAAACCGACCATCAACCCCCAAACCCCTCCCCTTTAACCCCGACCTTTAGACACCGAAATAAACCTGACCCTTTACCATAAAAAACCAAACCCCACCTGACCCGACCATAGCCCACCGCGTCATCTGACCCTACCATGGAAAACCCCCCGCGGTCCCCGCCCTTTGGACCATTTAAAAACCCCGGGGTTCACCTGACCCCAACCATAGACCCCGGCGCCCACCAAACCCCACCATAGACACCGCGTCACCTGACCTTGACCATAGACACCGCGTCACCTGACCCCGGGCCCAAATAGAAAAAACCGTCTTGCCCCCGATCATAGACAACCGGCCGTCACCTGACCCCCGACCATAGACACTGCTCCCCTACCTTGACCATAGAAAAACACGTCCCCCAACCCCCCGACCAAAAGCCCCCCAAAACCCCCGTCACCCTAAACCCTGACCATAAAAAAAAGGGCCGACCCCCTTCCCCCCCCCAAAAACCATAAGAAAACCACGTCCACATGACCCCTGACCAAAAAAGACACCGGCCGTCAAAATGAACCTGACCATAGACCCGCGTCACCGCCCCTGCCCCAAGCCCCCGGCGAAAACCTGACCCCGACCATAAGACACCGCATCCCCTTTCCCCTTCCCAAAAAGAAAAACCCGCGTCACCTAAACCCCTAAACCATAAACCCCCCCCCCCACTAAACCTGCCCCCCACCTAAGAAAACCCGCGTCACCTGATCCTGACCATAGACACCACGTCACCTGACCCTAACCATAGACACCGCGTCACCCTGACCCTCCCCATGAAAACCACGCCCACCTAAACCCCAACATAGACACCAGGGTCCCCCCTGATCCTGACCATAGACACCGCGTCACCTGACCCCGAAAAATAACAACCATGTCACCTGTTTCCTAAACCATGGAAAACCCCTTTCCCCCTAAACCCCAAAACATAGAAAAACCCAGTCCCCCTGATCCTGCCCCAAAAAGACACCGGGGGTCCCCCTAAACCCCGACCATAGACACCGCGTCCCCTTTACCCCGCCAAAAGGACCCCCAACCCCCGGTCACCTGCCCCCCAAACCAAACCCCCCCCGCGTCACCTGACCTTGCCCCAAAATAAAAAACCCGGCTCACCTGCCCCCCGCCCAAAGAAAAAACCAACCCGTCATCTGATCCCGATCTTTCTCACCCCCGAGTAAAACCTGCCCCCGCCCCTTAGACACCGCGTCCCCTTTACCCCGACCAAAAGACAATGCTCATCAAAACCCCAATCAAAATCACCGGGGTCCCCCTGACCCCTGACCATAGACAACGCGACACCTGAACCCGACCATAGACACCACGTCACATGACCCGACCAAAAAAACCCTTCCCCTTGCCCGGGGGGACCTTTAAGAAACCCGCGTAAACCTGACCCCGGGCCCAAAGAAAACCGCATCCCCTGACCGGGACCATAGAAAAACCGCGTCCCCTTTACCTTAACCATGACCCCCGGGGTCCCCCCTGCCCCCTGACCCAAAAGACACCCCCGTCACCTAAACCCCCCGCCCAAAAAGACACTGCGTCACCTAACCCTGACCATATAAAACCCCCCCTTCCACCTAAATCATGACCATTAGAACCCCCGCGTACCTGACCCCAACCTTTCCCCACCACCTCCCCTTTTACCCTTTAAACCCTGACCCATAGACACCACGCCCACCAAACCCAGACCCTAAACCCCAAAACGACACTTGACCCTGACCATAGACACCGCAACACCTGACCTTGACCTTTTAGAAAACCCAGTCACCTGACCCGACCCTTGAAAACTGCGTCACCTGAACCTGAAAAATTTATAAAACCCGCATCACCTGACCTTGACCAAGCCCAAAACCCCGTCACCTGACCCTGACCATAGACACGGCGTCACCTGACCCTGACCATAGAAAAAAACGCGTCACCTAAACCCCCGGAACAAGAACCCGCCCCTTTGACCCCGAACATAGACACCGCGTCACCTGACCCTGACCATAGACAACGCGTCACCTGACCACAACATAGGGGCCCCCCCCGCGTCCCCTGCCCCCAAAACATAGACACCGCGTCACCTAAATCCTAACCATAAAAAACAAAACCCAAAAACCGGGACCCCAAACCATAGACAACGCATCACCTGCCCCCTGACCATAAAACCCCCTCCCCTGACCCCGACCTTAGACACCACGTAAACCTGTCCTGACCAAAAACACCACATCCCCTGTTTCCCCCCGACCAAAAAAAACCCGGGGGCACCCTGCCCCCAAAAAAATGAAAAAACCGCGTCACCTACCTAAACCATAAAAAAAAACCGTCAACCTAAAAAATGACCAAAGACACCGGGGAACCGGGCCCCCGACCATAGAGACCGCGTCACCTGACCCCGAACATAGACACCGCGTCACCTGATCCTGACCATAGACAACATGTCACCTGATCCTGACCATAGACACCGCGTCACCTGACCCCTGACCATAGACCCCCCAAATCACCTGCCCCCCCGACCATAGACACCACGCCCCTTTAAACCCCCGACCAAAGAAAAACCAAAGGGGCACCCTGACCCCGACCATATACACCGCGTCACCTGTTAAAAGACCAAAAAACCGGCGCACCTGCCCCCCGACCATAGAAGCCCGCGTCACCTGCCCCCCGACCATAGCCCAACGTGTCATCTGTTTCCAAGACCATAAAACACCGCTCACCGACCCCGACCATAGAAGCCTCCACCTAAACCGCGCCCAAATAGAAAACCCGTGTCACCTGACCCCGAACAAGAAAAACCAAAATAAACCCTGACCCCAGACCATAACAACCCCTCACCCTGACCCCCCCATAACACCCCCAGCAACCTGCCCCCCTACCATAGACCCCCCGCGTACCTTACCCGGACAATAGACACCGCTTTCCCCTTTGACCTAAACCAAGCCCCCGGGCTTCACCTACCCCCGACCAAAAGAAAAACGCTCACCTGAACCTGACCAAATACACCGCTTCCCCCTTACCCGACAAAAATAGACCCCGCGTCCCCCTGAATCCTGACCAAGACACCGCGTCACCCTGCCCCCTGACCATAGACACCGCGTCACCTGACCCCGAACATAGACACCGCGTCACCTGACCCCCCAAACCATAGAAATGCGTCACCTAAAACCCCCACCATAGCCCCAACCCCGTTCCCCTTTGACCCCCGCCCAAATAACAACCACATCACTAAACCCTGCCCCTAGACAAAAAAGTCCCGGGATCCTAAAACCAAAATACACCCGCGCACCGACCCCGACCATAGACACCCCGTCACCTGATCCTGACCATAGCCCACCACGTCACCTAAATCCGACCAAAAGAAAACCAACCCCACCTGCCCCCCGACCTGACAACATTTTTTACCCTAAATCCGACCAAAAGACCCCAACATCACCTAAACCCCCAAACCATAGACACCACGTACCTGACCCCCCCCCATAGAAAAACCGCGTCACCTGACCCTGACCAAAAAGACACCACGTCCCCAAAAAACCCCAACCATAGACCCCAAAGCGTCCCCTGACCCCTGACCATAACACCGCGTCCCCTGACCCCCCCAAATAGACACCGCTTTAAACCCTGAACCCTGCCCAAAAAAACGCGCCCACCTGACCCGGAACCAAAGACCCCGGGCAAAAAAAACCTAAACCCCAAAAAAGAAAACCAAAACGTCACCTAGCCCCAACCAAAAGACAAGCGGTCCCCTGCCCCCCAACATAGACCCCCACGTCCCCCTGATCCTGACCATAAACAACCCTTTGACACCTGATCCTGAACAAAAGACCCCCAAACGTCACCTGCCCCCCGGACCATAAAAAACCCGCGTAAAACCTCCCCAACCATAGAAAACCCCGCCACCTGACCCCGCCCCAAAGAAAAAGCTTTCACCTGACCCCGACCAAGACCCCCGCGTCACCTGACCCGACCTTTGGGACACCCCCAACATTGATCCTGACCATAGACAACATGTCACCTGATCCTGACCATAGACACCGCGTCACCTGACCCCGACCATAGACACCGCGTCACCTGACCCTGACCATAGACACCGCGTCACCTGATCCTGACCATAGACACCGCGTCACCTGACCCCCGACCATAGCCCAAACATGTCCCCCCTTGAAAACCCCCCCCCCTTTAAAAACCAAAATAAGACACCACATCCCCAAAAACCCCCACCATGGGACCCACGCCCCCAGACCCCCGACCATAGAAAAACCGGGCTTTTTAAAACCCTGACCCTGACCAAGACCCAACCCCCGTCATGCCCCCCAACCATAGACACCGCGTCACCTGATCCTGACCATAGACACCGCGTCACCTGACCCCGACCATAGACACCGCGTCACCTGACCCTGACCAAAAGAAAAAACGCTTCCCCTTTACCCTGACCATAAAAAAACCGAAACACCTGACCCCAAAAATAAAACACCACTAAAATTTTTGACCCCCAACCATAGCCCAACATGTCCCCTGAACCCAAACCAAAGAAACCCCCCCGTCACCCCTTACCCCTGCCCAAAAAGACAAATGTCACCTGATCCTGACCATAGACACCACGTCCCCTTTACCCTTTACCATGGGAAAAACAGTAAACCTGAACCGAACATAGCCACCACGTCCCCTACCCCAAACCATAGACAACCATCATCGACCCTGGACCAAAAGGACACCGCTTCACCTTTCCCCCTGACCAAAAAGAACCCACGCCCCCCCTTGACCCTGACCATAGCCCAAAACCCCCGTCCCCCGTTTCCCGACCAAAGACCCCGGGGTTCACCGGGACCCCGCCCATAGACACCCCTCACCAGATCCCGACCATAGAAAAAGCGCTCACCGGGATCCCGCCCAAAGACGCCCCATCACCTGCCCCCCCGACCATAGAAAACCGCGTCACCGACCCCAAAACATAGAAAAACCCCCGTCCCCCTGACCCCAACCATAGACACCCCCCGTCCCCCTTCCCCTTGACCATAGACACCCTGCGGTCCCCCCAACCCCCCGGACCAAAGAAAAACTGCGTCACCTAAACCCAAACCAAGACCCCCAAATCCCCTGACCCCCGATCAAGACACCCCCGTCACCTGATTTTTTAAAACCCAAAAAAACCCATGTCACCAATCCTGACCATAAAACACCACGTCCCCTTTGATCCTGCCCTTAACACCACGTCACCTGACCCCAAAAAAAAACCCCCACCGCGTCATCGGGAACCCTAAACCATAGACAACGCCACCTGACCCCAAAACCCCAAGACCCCCCGCGTCACCTAAACCCCCGCCCAAATAGACACCGCGTCACCAAACCCTGACCATAGACAACGTGACACCTGACACTGACCATAGACACCGCATCACCTGACCCTGACCATAGACCCCACGTCATCTGACCCTGACCATAGACACCCCGGTCCCCTGACCCGACCTAGAAAAGCGTCACCTACCCTGCCATAACACCGCTTAAACGACCCTGCCATAGACACCGGTAAACCTGACCCCCGACCTAGACATGGGTCCCCTGACCTGACCATAGACACCCCGTCACCTGACCCCCGACCATAGACACCGCGTCACCTGACCCCGCCTAGCACCGCGTCACCAGACCCGACCAAAAGACACGTGACCCCTGCCCCCCGACCAAGACACCGCATCACCTCCCCTGCCAAGAAAAGCATCACCTGCCCCCTGACCAAGACACCGCGTCATGACCCAACCATAGACACCGCGTCATCTGCCCCTGCCCCAAAAAACCCCCCCGGCACTGACCCTGACCATAACAACGCGACACCGACCCCAACCATAGAACCGGTCACCTGTCCGCCCTAGCCCACCACTCACCTACCCCGACCATAGACAATGCGTCACCTGACCCCGACCAAAGACACGGGTCCCGCCCCCGCCATAGACACGGCGTCACCTGACACCGACCTTTTCTCTGGCACCGACCCGACCATAGCATGCGTACCTGACCCCAAACATAACACCACGTACCTCCCGACCATAGAAACGCGTCATCTGCCCAGACCATATCCCCCGCGTCACCTGCCCCGATTTTGAGCTGGTCCCCTCCCCCGACCATAACCCGCGTCCCCTGACCCCGACCAAGACAACGCTCATCTGACCCGATCATAGACACCGCTCACCTGACCCCGCCCTAACCCCCGCGTCAACTGCCCCCCGCCCATAGAAAATTTGCATCATCTATCCCGACATAGAACCCCCGCGTCACCCCCCCACCTAGACCCCGCGTCACCCCCCCGCCCATAGACAACGGACACCTGACCCCGCCTAGACCCACGTCACAGATCCTGCCCAAAAACACCGGTCACCTACCTGCCCCAAAACCCCAGCTCACCTGCCCCCGACCAAGACCCCGCATCACCTGCCCTTACCATAGACACCGCGTCACCTGACCCTGACCATAGACACCGGTCACCCTGCCCTGCCCATAACCGGCGTCACCTGACCCCGACCATAGACACCGCGTCACCTGACCCCGACCATAGACACCGCGTCACCTGACCCCGACCATAGACACCGCGTCACCTGACCCCGACCATAGACACCGCGTCACCTGACCCTGACCATTAAACACCGCTCACCTGACCCAAACCATAACACCGCGTCCCCTGCCCCTACCATAGAAAACCGCGTCACCTGACCCTGCCTGACACCGGTCACCACCCTACCAAAGACCCCCCCCCCCCCGGACCAAAGCCCCGGCACCTGCCCCC
The DNA here is from genome assembly GCA_025379985.1 of Phyllomedusa bahiana. Classification (NCBI taxonomy): domain Eukaryota; kingdom Metazoa; phylum Chordata; class Amphibia; order Anura; family Hylidae; genus Phyllomedusa; species Phyllomedusa bahiana. The sequence goes on along the minus strand of JAODAL010061568.1, from coordinate 6,814 downwards.
GAATAGACACTGCGCACCTAACCCTGACCTATACACCGCTTCACCTGCTGACCATAGACCGGGTCCCCCAAACCCCTGCCCATATACCCACCCATGATCCGCCCCTGATCATAGACACCACGTCACCAGACCCCGACCATAGACACCACGACACTTGACCCTGACCATAGACACCGCATCACCTGACCTTGACCATAGACAACACGTCACCTGACCCTGACCATAGACACTGGGGTCACCTGCCCCTGCCCATGCACCGCATCCCCTGCCCTTCCCCATAGACAACCGTCCCCACCCTGACCATAGAAATGAGTCACCTGCCCCGACCAAGAAAAAACGTCCCCGATCCTGACCTAACCCATGTCCCCTGACCTGACCAAAACCCCCGTGTCACCTGCCCCTCCCCTAGACCCGCGTCATTTTTCCTGACCAAACCCCACTCACCTGACCTCTCCTTGGTCTGGCTTCGGTATAGTTTGCGCTCCCGGGTTTCCCCCGGCTCCGGTAAGTTGTGTGTCTCCCTTGGCTTCGGCCGGTTTCTGTGCGGCTCTCTTGGGTCGGCCCCGGGTAAAAAGCGTTCATTCTCCTTGGGCCCCGGCTCCGGTATAGCTGTGCGTCTCCCTTGGCCCCGGTATAGCTGTGCCCCTGTCCTTGGTCCGCTTGATATAGCTGTGGTTTCCGGGGCTCCGGCCCATTTGTTGTGCATCTCCCCTTTGGCCCCCCAGTCCGGTTAGCTGTGCGGCTCCCCTTGGCCGCTCCAAAAAGTTTGCGTCTCTCCTTGGCTCCACCCCCGGTATAGTTTGCGTCTCTCTGGCTCGGCTCCAGTATAGTTGTGCGTCCCCTTGGCTCCAGCCCCGGGTATGCGTGGCGGTTTCCCCTTTGGGCCCGGTCGGTATAGCTGTGTGTTTCCTTGGCTCCGGCTCTGGAAAAGTTTTGCGGCCCCCTTTGGCCCGGCCCCGGGTATATTTTGTGCGTCTCCCCTTGGGCTCCGGCTCCTGTATATTGTGCCCCTCTCCTTGGCTCCGGCTCCGGGTATAGCGGCCTTCCTTAGTCCGGCCCCGGTAAAATTTGTGTCTCTCCTTGGCTCCGTCCTGTATGTTGTGCGTCTCCCCTTGGCTCCAGTATAGTTGTGCATTCTCCTTGGCTCCAAAAAGTTGTGCATCTCTCCTTGGCTCCAGTATATTGTGCGGCTCTCCTTGGCTCCGTTATTGTGCCTCCCCTTGTCCGGCTCCTGTAAGTTTGCTCTTCCTTGGCTCAGCCCCTGTAAATTGTGGGGCTTTTCCTTTGGCTCCAAATAGTTTGCATCTCCCTTGGCTCCGGCTCCTGTAAAATTTGGGGCGTCTCCCTTGGCCCCAGCCCCTGAAAATTTGTGCTCGTATAGTTGTTGTCTCCCTTGGCTCGCTCCGGTAGCTGTTCTTCCTGGGCTCCAGTATAGCTGTGCGTCTCTCCTTGGCTCCGGCTCCGGTATAGTTGTGCATCTCTCCTTGGCTCCGGCTCCTGTATAGTTGTGCGTCTCTCTTTGGCTCCAGCTCCGGTATAGTTGTGCGTCTCTCCTTGGCTCCAGTATAGTTGTGCGTCTCTACTTGACTCCAGCTCCGGTATAGTTGTGCGTCTATCCTTGGCTCCGGCACCTGTATAGTTGTGTGTCTCTCCTTGGCTCCGGCTCCGGTATAGTTGTGCATCTCTCCTTGGCTCCGGTATAGTTGTGCATCTCTCCTTGGCTCCAGCTCCTGTATAGTTGTGCGTCTCTCCTTGGCTCCGGCTCCGGTATAGTTGTGCATCTCTCCTTGGCTCCGGTATAGTTGTGCATCTCTCCTTGGCTCCAGCTCCGGTATAGTTGTGCGTCTCTCCTTGGCTCCAGTATAGTTGTGCGTCTCTCCTTGGCTCCAGTATAGCTGTGCGTCTCTCCTTGGCTCCGGCTCCGGTATAGTTGTGCGTCTCTCCTTGGCTCCGGCTCCTGTATAGTTGTGCGTCTCTCTTTGGCTCCAGCTCCGGTATAGTTGTGCGTCTCTCCTTGGCTCCAGTATAGTTGTGCGTCTCTACTTGACTCCAGCTCCGGTATAGTTGTGCGTCTCTCCTTGGCTCCAGTATAGTTGTGCGTCTCTCCTTGGCTCCGGCACCTGTATAGTTGTGTGTCTCTCCTTGGCTCCGGCTCCGGTATAGTTGTGCATCTCTCCTTGGCTCCGGTATAGTTGTGCATCTCTCCTTGGCTCCAGCTCCTGTATAGTTGTGCGTCTCTCCTTGGCTCTGGCTCCGGTATAGTGGTGCATCTCTCCTTTGCTCCAGCTCCGGTATAGTTGTGCGTCTCTCCTTGGCTCCAGTATAGTTGTGCGTCTCTCCTTGACTCCAGTATAGTTGTGCATCTCTCCTTGGCTCCAGTATAGTTGTGCGTCTCTCCTTGGCTCCGGCTCCGGTATAGTTGTGCGTCTCTCCTTGGCTCCGGCTCCTGTATAGTTGTGCGTCTCTCCTTGGCTCCGGTATAGTTGTGCGTCTCTCCTTGGCTCCAGTATAGTTGTGCGTCTCTCCTTGGCTCCGGCTCCTGTATAGTTGTGCGTCTCTCCTTGGCTCTGGCTCCAGTATAGTTGTGCGTCTCTCCTTGGCTCCAGTATAGTTGTGCGTCTCTCCTTGGCTCTGAATCCAGTATAGTTGTGCGTCTCTCCTTGGCTCTGGCAACAGAATAGTTGTGCGTCTCTCCTTGGCTCCGTTATAGTTGTGCGTCTCTCCTTGGCTCCAGCTCCGGTATAGTTGTGCGCCTCTCCTTGGCTCCGATATAGTTGTGCATCTCTCCTTGGCTCCGGCTCCTGTATAGTTGTGCGTCTCTCCTTGGCTCCAGCTCCGGTATAGTTGTGCGCCTCTCCTTGGCTCCGATATAGTTGTGCATCTCTCCTTGGCTCCAGCTCTGGTATAGTTGTGCGTCTCTCCTTGGCTCCAGCTCCGGTATAGTTGTGCGTCTCTCCTTGGCTCCAGTATAGTTGTGCGTCTCTCCTTGGCTCCAGCTCCGGTATAGTTGTGCGTCTCTCCTTGGCTCCAGTATAGTTGTGCGTCTCTCCTTGGCTCCAGCTCCGGTATAGTTGTGCGTCTCTCCTTGGCTCCAGTATAGTTGTGCGTCTCTCCTTGGCTCTGGCTCCGGTATAGTTGTGCATCTCTCCTTGGCTCCGGCTCCTGTATAGTTGTGCGTCTCTCCTTGGCTAAAGTATAGTTGTGCGTCTCTCCTTGTCTCCAGTATAGTTGTGCGTCTCTCCTTGGCTCCAGTATAGCTGTGCGTCTCTCCTTGGCTCCTGCTCCGGTATAGTTGTGCGTCTCTCCTTGGCTCCGGCTTCTGTATAATTATGCGTCTCTCCTTGGCTCCGGTATAGTTGTGCGGCTCTCCTTGGCTCCGGCTCCTGTATAGTTGTGCGGCTCTCCTTGGCTCTGGCTCCAGTATAGTTGTGTGTCTCTCCTTGGCTCCAGCTCCGGTATAGTTGTGCGTCTCTCCTTGGCTCCAGTAAAGTTGTGCGTCTCTCCTTGGCTCTGGCTCCGGTATAGTTGTGCATCTCTCCTTGGCTCCGGCTCCTGTATAGTTGTGCGTCTCTCCTTGGCTCCAGTATAGTTGTGCGTCTCTCCTTGACTCCAGTATAGTTGTGCGTCTCTCCTTGTTTCCAGTATAGCTGTGCGTCTCTCCTTGGCTCCAGTATAGGTGTGCGTCTCTCCTTGGCTCCTGCTCCGGTATAGTTGTGCGTCTCTCCTTGGCTCCAGTATAGCTGTGCGTCTCTCCTTGGCTCCTGCTCCGGTATAGTTGTGCGTCTCTCCTTGGCTCCGGCTTCTGTATAGTTGTGCGTCTCTCCTTGGCTCCAGTATAGTTGTGCGTCTCTCCTTGGCTCCAGTATAGTTGTGCGTCTCTCCTTGGCTCCGGCTCCTGTATAGTTGTGCGTCTCTCCTTGGCTCCAGCTCCGGTATAGTTGTGCGTCTCTCCTTGGCTCTGGCTCCAGTATAGTTGTGCGTCTCTCCTTGGCTCTGGCTCCAGTATAGTTGTGCGTCTCTCCTTGGCTCCGGCTCCTGTATAGTTGTGCGTCTCTCCTTGGCTCCGGCTCCGGTATAGTTGTGCGTCTCTCCTTGGCTCCAGTATAGTTGTGCGTCTCTCCTTGGCTCCATCCTTTATAGTGTCGTCCTCTCCTTGGCTAGGCTCCAGTATATTGTGCGTCTTCCTTGCCGCTCCGGTATGTGTCGTCTCCCCTTTGGGCTCTGGCTCCAGTATAGTTGTGCGTCTCTCCTTGGCTCCAGCTCCGGTATAGTTGTGCGCCTCTCCTTGGCTCCAATATAGTTGTGCATCTCTCCTTGGCTCCAGCTCCGGTATAGTTGTGCGTCTCTCCTTGGCTCCAGCTCCGGTATAGTTGTGCGTCTCTCCTTGGCTCCAGTATAGTTGTGCGTCTCTCCTTGGCTCCAGCTCCGGTATAGTTGTGCGTCTCTCCTTGGCTCCGGCTCCTGTATAGTTGTGCGCCTCTCCGTTTCTCCGGCTCCGGTATAGTTGTGCGCCTCTCCTTGGCTCTGGTCCCAGTTGTTGAGGAGGAGGATCTGCAGGTAATGCTGTAATGAGGGAGCAGGTAAATTACAGGTGATTACAGCTCAGGTTCCGGGTGATTACAGCTCAGGCTCCGGGTGATTACAGCACAGGTGCGGCTCGGTCCTCTCTGCTGACGGTGGCGGATCCACTATAATTTGTTAGAGCTTTGGATACATGTTTGGAATTGCTGTCAGCGCAGCTTCATCACGTTTTGGTTTTTTACCATGTGGCAGGAGCAGCAGGAATCTTTGGGCGACACGTATGAAGATCGGCGCGTCGAAGCGCACGTTTTCACTGGATTTTTAGCGAAAGCTGCGCCTCATTTATGTCGGCGCCCGAGGTGTGTTCATACATGCGGTGTAAAGTCCGCCTCGCCTTTGTGTGGGGCGCAGTGCGGGGACTTAGGCGCAGAAGGGACTGCGCCGAACATGTATTCCGATTCCAGACAGGCTGGAAAACAGCGAGAAATCATTAAACATGTTAGTGAAGAGAAAAAAGAGTCGTCTCTCAAAGGAATGAATGAATAAAGAGAAAAATCAAAGTGGAATAAAATACATTGCTATGTATAGAAAAATTGATCATTTAAAATCAAAGGAATCTAAGCTCTGCAAAGAAAGAAAGAAAGAAAGAATAGCTAGAACAGGTGTTAAAAAAGGGAGAGAATTGAACTCATTTTAAATTCAATAAGCCAATGCAGCTGTTGGAAGTGTGATTTTGGTTATTGTTTTTTTTAAAAAATGAATGTTTTGTTTTCTTTAAATTTTATTCTTTTTGTATGTCCAGAAAAGGCCCAGCACAGCACGGGGTTGGTGGGACCTGTGGTTCTTTAAGGGGAGTTCTTGTTCCCGGGCTTAGTTCGGACTTTTTAAAAGAGTTTTTACGCCCGTAAAAAAATCAAAAAGAGCCAAAATAAGGAACGAGTAGTTGATAGCTTCTTGGGAAAATCCGGAGTATTTACAAAGGTGGCACGTTTTTGAAATGTATTCCCGGGAAAACGGATTTCTGTGGGAAAAAATCATTACACAGTATGAAGAATAAAATGGTTGGTATTGAAATGAATTACTTAAAAAACAACATAGCCAAGTCGTAACAATGAAAACCAATGTATTTACATTTTCCCAATAACATTAATGAAAATTTTTCCTCCCGGCCACTTTATTGGTACCCCATGCTAGTACGTGTTGGCCCCCTTTTTCCCTTGAATGCCTCTTTTTTGGGGTTAGATTCCAAAAGGTTTTTAACGATGTAAATTTGGTCCCAAAGGGGGCCCAAAGAGTGCCAAAAAAAATTTTCCCCACCCCATGAAAAACACCCACCCCCTGAACCGTTGAACAAGGCAGGATGGATCCATGTTTTTGTTGTTGACGCCAAATTTGCCCTTCCTCGAATGTCGCGCAGAAATCGGGGCTCATCAGCCAGGGAAAGTTTTTCAATTTCTACTGTCCAATTTCGATGGTTGGGGAAATTGGAGCCTCGTTTTTGTTCTTTGCGGGAAAAAAGTGGCCCCGGTTTTGGTCTTTTGTGCTGTGCCCATCTGCCCCAAAGTTGGCCGTACTTGCTTCAGGATGCTCTTCTGCCTACCTTGGTGAACGGGTGGGTTTTGAGTCACTGTTGCCTTTCTATCGCTGAACCGTCTGCCCCTTCTCCTTTGACCTTGGCATCAACCCAAGGCATTTCGCCCGGACTGCCCCTCACTGGTGTTTTTTCTTTTTTGGGGCCATTCTCTGTTTAAACCCCAGAGATGGTTTTGCGTGAAAATCCCAGGGAAGCAGTTTTGAAAATGCCGCCCCTTTTGGCCCAAAACCTGCCACGTTCAAAGGCCTCAAATCACCCCTTTTTTCCCCATCTGATGTCGGTTTGAACTGCAGGAGATGTTTGACCTGCTTCTTTCTTAAATGTGAGTTGCCGCTTTTGATTTGGCTGATTAAAATTAAATGTTAACGGGGTTGGACAGGTGTACCAATAAAATGGCCCGGGGGTGTTATTAGCTGCAACGAAAAAAAACTCCCCTACAAAAAATTTTTACAAAGGCTTTGGGAAAAAACCTAAAATTACATCAAAGAAGCCAATGCAGATGTTGGACAGATGTTTTATTAAACTTTTCCCTAAAAACAATTTTTGATGTTTGGGGCCCCGCTTGAGTTTAATGCAATTTGTATATCAACACAGGCTTGTGGCCCCGTGGTGCGCCAAGCAGGGTTTTTGTTTATTATTTTTTTTCTGACAAATTTATTTATTTTAGTAGTGTACTGCTGTAAGTGTGAAAAAGAGCAC
>JAODAL010061567.1:0-20244 GCA_025379985.1 Phyllomedusa bahiana | reverse complement strand
CCAAAGCATTATGAGCCATCAGGCTTTTGTAGAATCTCGTTGATTCCTGTAAGTGGGAGCATAAAGGTAGTTGGAAATAGTAATAGAAGAGAATGATTTGATGAGAGATACAAAATTTATAAAATAAAATTGTTCCAAAATAGCACATCTACAATGGCAGATCTTAGAAATTGTTTTAAACAAAGAGTCCTAGTAAAATCCACACATTTTACCCAGAGAAGAGCTCCAACACCACAAAACCGTAGGTGAGAAAATATAGACTTCTGAATCATGCCGCAGTCCCCATTCCTGACCACGACATGTTTGTGTCCCTGCTGCGGTTTCTGTCTTTTTCATGCTGCGTGGTCCCTGGTGTGGATGGGGACGTGCCGTTGTTGATTCTGCCCCTGCTGTGTAACTTTTTGTTTTTTGTATCACCTTGCCGTTCCTGCCCCGGTCTGCATTCCTGTCTGTATCCTGCATGGCACACTGGTCTGGATTTAAAGAGACAGTCCCTTAAATTTTCCCCGATGATTACAGACCACCTGAAATTTTAAAGGGAAATTTCCTCCCCCCTGCTTAGTTCAGTTTCTTGATGTCCATCAAAAAGCCCCTGACCTGTGGTTGCTGTTTTGCTGCCCCTTTTACCAAAATTTCTGCTTTTCCCTGCCTTGGCCATTTATCCCTGCCGGGGACCCCCAGTTACGTTTAAAACCCCACGTGTCCGATTGCTGTTTCTGCCATGCACCATCTGCTACCGCTTAGGAAAACCTGTCTTGGGTTGCACCGCCTGTGACCGCCCCTCTCCTTCCTGCCCCCTTTGTACAGCATTTTTGGGGATTACCCAAAATCAGGGGGTAGCGACCTAGCGGTTCCCCGCAGCAATTTCCCGTCCAGCCTTTCGGTGGGTCCATGAAGTTGGGGTCCCTTAATGTTCCGGGGGCCTGCATTATCCATCACACTGCAGGGCCCAAGGGTCTACACAAACCGGTACCGTCTTTCTCAAACCTACTTTCCACTTTGCAGGAAAACCCGGGGTTTTTTTTTTTGTGCAGCATTCAATTGTCCTGTGGCTTTAGATAAACCAGCACATTTTCGATGGGTGCCCAAAGGGAAGCATGTTTTTTCTCCCAGCCATATGGCATCTGGATGAGTTGATCAAGGCTGCAGGCGTCCCTAGAATGTACCTAAAACAAAATATTAAAGTTGGGAGAAAATATTATTCACAAAAATTGTCGCTATCGTAAAAGATATTCTAAGCCCCGTAGGTTCTTTAGGGGGCAAAAATTGGGGTTGTATGAATTCATATTCTTGCTATTTACCCACTATTTATCCACTATTTACACTTGTTTAATCTCTACACAGAATATATTTTGTTGTCTTGTCAATTTGTCATATACATTTAATTTATGAACCTAAAAATAAAAAGGGGTTCTCCAGTGGAAAAAAAAAATATTTTCTGAAAAATATTTCTCCCAGTATTAGGCACTTTTGTAACCTTTTGTATACCTTCATACATTTTAGTGGCCTTCCTTTATTTAATCAGCGGTTTGATTAAAAAGCTCAGTCGTTTTGGACAGGGCCGGGAAGATGGGTAGGCAGAGGTAGGCGGTCGCCTAGGGCGCCACCTCTGTCTGTCACGTGGGGGGCACACAAACACTTACACTACAACAGTCTGACCTTTATTGATTTACTGTAATTGGCGGCTGCTGCTGCTCGGCCCGCCCCTTACTCCGCTGTGCGGCGCCGTCTTCTGCGGAGCACATGACCACAGGCGCCGCGTAGCTGCGTGCTTCAGTGCTGTCCGCCAGGCGCCCGCATCTTTCTCCTGTGTGGCAGCGGCGGCAGACAGGCAGCTAGAGGCGTAGCTGCAGGCCCCCCCTCGCCACAGCTAGATTGCAGGGACAGACAGCTCCTGCGATGTGGCAATGAGAGCCAGCGCTGCGCAGTGCAGCTGGGGTGGCCAGGATAGGAGCCTTATAGCTCCACCCCCAAATCACAGGAGTCACGGCCTTCCGACAGCAACCAGGTTTCAGCGCTGCCAGACTTAACCAGGAGGGAGACAGAAGATGCAGAGTAGTCTGTGATATGTGGCGGTAAGATGCTCTCCTGCATGTTTTCTCCTGTTGATGGATGGAACAGAGGAGTATGTGGTCATAGCATAAATCTAGGGTGTATAATGTTGGGCGGCAGCTATAGGACATTTACAGGCAGAGATTCAGGGACTGCTGCTCCCTCCGTGCTCTCTGCTCTATGCATGAGAAATCTACTCCTGCACCGACTACAGAGGGCAGAGCTCCAGTCACTAAATCACTGTCTGTAAACATTACACAGAGCCACTGCTGCTCAGTAATAACATGTTGAAATATTTTAAAAAAAATAATAAAAAGACAAACACTTAACCCCTATTTCCCCAATTAACAAAATACTACAGAAGTTGTACCGATGTGTATATAAAATGATCAATAATATGGGGGTAACGAAAAAAAAATAATTCAATGAAAACATGTTTATTTCTTTATTTTTGTTACACCCATACTATTGATCCTTGGCTAACAAAAATAAAGAAATAAACATGATTTTATTGAATTAATATTTTTTTTTCTTTACCCCTATATTATTGTTCATTTTATATAAAGATCGGTACAACTTCTGTAGTCTTATCATTTGATTTCGGCAATGTACAGTTTTATTCCAGATTGCATTAGAAAACCCATAAGAGCGTTGCTCGCTCTCCCATTGGTCCAAATAACCGCGCCTCTTTTAACTTAGCCAATCACAAACAGAGCTCGCTCTGCATTTCTTTGCCCATTGAACTCTATGAGAAAGTAGCTCGCGTTATGATTGGCCGGTATAGTCAAGCTCCCGTTAGCTCAACCAATCAGCTCTTTTCTGCCTTTTGACTGTATTTTGAACTGTCCCGCCTTTGAATATGATTGGTCAATAGTTCTCCATACTTTATAATGGGTCCCTGTCGCTCCTATTCTGATTGGTCAATACTCCTCTATAGGTTAGAATGGGGCACTGTCGCTCCTATTCTGATTGGCTGGCTTATGCTGACCAAAGAGAAGAGCTTAAACAATTTGAATTACTGTATTTCCCGGCAATTCTCTATATTGCAATTCCTTATGTAGCGCCGGTCTCGGCGACAAACACGTTGTTCGGGATTTAACTGATTTATTTTTAGAGAAGGTTTCAGCTCTTTTTCAGATAATATTTTACACTTAATAAAAATGATTTTTTTATTAATACTCCATGCCGCACGGAGCTGAGAGCCGAGATTGCATTGTGCCGATCTCTCCATAGACTACAATGGGACAAGTAGCTCGCGCTCTGATTGGCTGGGATAGCCAAGCCCCCGCTAGCTCAACCAATCAGCTCTTTTCTGCCTTTTTACTGTATTTTGAACTGTCCCGCCTTTGATTTTGATTGGTTCTAACTTCTCCATAGGTTATAATGGGTCCCTGTCGCTCCTATTCTGATTGGTCAATAGTTCTCCATAGGTTTTAATGGGACACTGTCGCTCCTATTCTGATTGGTTGGTTTATGCCGACCAATGAGAAATGCTTACAGATTTTGAATTACTGTATTTCCCGGGAATTTCGAATTTCCCAATTCCTGATGTATTGCCGGTCTCGGCGACAAACGCGTTGTTAGTGATTTTATTAATGTATGTTTATAGAAGGTTTTAGCTCTTTTTCAGAGAATATTTTACACTTAATAAAAATGATTTTTTTATTCATACTCCATGCCGCACGGCACTGAGAGCCGAGATTTCATTGCGCCGATCTCTCCATAGACTACAATGGGACAAGTAGCTCGCCGTCTGATTGGCTGGGATAGCCAAGCCTTCGCTAGCTCAACCAATCAGCTCTTTTCTGCATTTTTACTGTATTTTTGAACTGTCCCGCCTTTGAATTTGATTGGTCAATAGTTCTCCATAGGTTTTAATGGGTCATTGTCGCTCCTATTCTAATTGGCTTAGCTAGCCAAGCCCCCGCTAGCTTAACCAATCAGCTCTTTTCTGCCATTTTACTGTATTTTGAACTGTCCCGCCTTTGAATTTGATTGGTCAATTCTTCTCCATAGGTTATAATGGATCACTGTCGCTCCTATTCTGATTGGCTGGTTTATGCCGACCAATGAGAATAGCTTACAGAATTTGAATTACTGTATTTCCCGGCAATTTTCAATATCCAAATTCCCGATGTAGCGCCGTTCTGGATTTTTGGAAAGTGATTTTATTTATGTATTTTTTAGTAGGTTTCAGCTCTTTTTCAGAGAATGTTTGACGCCTTTATAAAGGTGATTTTTTGATTCATACTCCGCACGGACATCTTTAATGATATCTCGCTGTTTTGCAGCCTGTCTCGAATCGGAATACATGTTAGGCGCAGTCCCTTCTGCTCCTAAGTCCCACACTGCGCCCCACACACTGGCGAGGCGCGGTGAACTTTTCCCCGCATGTATGAGCGCACCTCCTCGGACGGCGAATATTAGGCGCAGCCCCACACTGCGCCTAAGTCCCCGCACTGCGCCCCACACACTGGCGAGGCGCGGCGGACTTTACATGCTATGTATGAGCGCGCCCCAGCGCCGACATAAATCAGGCGCAAATTTCGCCGGAAAACTGGCGAAAAGGTGCGCCCCGACATGGCGAGCTTCATACATGTCGCCCATAGGACCGGCTCATTCTCCAATGTAAGTGAATGGAGCATGAGTGTCTCCTGTGTGTCAGGACACGAAATCGTAAGTGAAAAGGAACAGATCCTGCGGAGCTCCGGAGCAAAGTGGGGGCACCAAGGAGGTAAGTATCACTTTTTTCCCCATAGCCTGGCCCTAATTCAAATACATTTTCTTCAACCAAACAACCCCTTTAAGTAGAAATAAATTACTGTGGCCTGCTACATTGCAGACATCCGTCACACCAAGAACCTGTTGTTAAAAAGTAGTGCAATTATGCTCCCTAAAATATGGACTAAAAAAAATGCAGTATGAACATACCCTGAGTGCGTTCACAGAGCGTATAGCAGCATGTACCTGTGTACGCGCTATAAACCTGCTTTTGAATACACACGAGAGTTACTCTTAAGCGGGGTTCACACGGCTTATTCAAGCCGTGATGATATGTGGCGGTATTATTCAGTCACTATGTGGTGGTGACATGTGGCGGTATTATTCAGTCACTATGTGGTGGTGATATGTGGTTTTATTATTCAGTCACTATGTAGCCGAGATATGTAGTCATAATGTTGTGGAATTATTTTGTCTTTGTATAGCAGTATTTTGGTCTTGGTATACTGGTTTGTGCAGTAACTATATTGTGATGTTATTTTTTCCTTGTATATCGTTATAATGCATGGATTTTTCATACATAACATATTTCATATAAATACATCCCAATAGACTACACCTACTCCTCTATTGTGTCCCATTCTACCTACCTGGGGAGGGCGCAGGTATGTCTGTTAAGTTAGGGACAGATTTAATTTATTTTTTTTTGGGGGGAGGGGGCGCCATTGGTCGTACTTGCCTAGGGCACCGAAATGCCTTGTCCCGGCCCTGGTTTTGGATATATTCACACATGGAAAACAACTCTGTATTAAGCCCAGAACAAGTCTTTTTAGAGCAGCCTTTAAAGCAAAACATTTTTGCTTCTGCCTCCCAAGGTTTTCAACATAATGGAAGAAACTCAGGGTATGTACCGACACTTAGGTCACGAGGGTGGGAGGAAGATAGACAAAGCACATCAAAGGATCCTGAGGCTTGTTATGTAGAGAGCAAAGAGAGAAATCTTTCAAACAAGAGATGCTACAGCTTGATGGCAGAAAATGCAGACTATATACTACACAGAAAAAGTACCAATTAGCACAGGGATTAAATTGAGATTTAAACAAGGAATTTGAGACCTTAATTTTACAGACAACTCTTTTAGTAAATGTGGTTGTTAACTTGCATTGATTAAACTATGTATTGCTCTTGTCTACAGGATTTATTTTTATCTTACCCAACACATTTACAGATGCCTTCTCTGAGTTCTCCACCCATGTAATTGGAAGCCTAAGTGAGAATACCTTTTCTATGCTGTCAACGGAAGCTAGAAGTAGAGAAAGAGATATATTTATTAGACACCAAACTTAATATCTTCTCCGTGTACATCACATACAGTAGACTTTTTTTAAAAAAAAATGGATGTGGATGTGTGTGGATTACATATTAATCAGTTATAACATTAAAACCACTGACAAACGCAGTGAATGCCATTTGAGACAGTGGCAGCTGTCAACTGAACCATTAGTTTTAGGGATCTGATCAACTTTGACAAAAAACAAATTCTGGTGAATAGATAAATGGATAAGAGCATTCCCAACATCTCGAGTTAGACAGTATTGATAAATCTGCCCCATTATGTTTATACTTCAAGTCGGTACAATTCCGGTGATACTAAATTTGTATAATTTTCATTCATGTTTCGCTTTTCTTCTTTGCTTTGCATCGTCACTTTCTACTATTTTATTCTGTCATTGCAGCTAAGCAGGGGTTATTTTCTGCTGGGTGATCTGTAATTCCTTTATGTAGCAATTTGGATCATTGCTACATAAAACATATTCAAGTTTTTAGTCCATGTTGTAATGGGAAGTGGGATGACTACAAAAATACAAATGTGAACTTTTTTTTTTTTTACAGCGTTCACTGTGCAGTATGAATAGGTTGATATTGGATAAGACTGGACCTTTGAGGCCGCTGCAGTATCAGTTATTTTAGTTTTATGTTTTAACACTTTAACACCTTTAAATCTAAGTTTTCTGTTTAATTTAAGCAGGTTTTTGTTTCTAAGATCTCTCTGTTATTACCTTGAGCTTTTAATTATGAAATGAACACACTCAGCTGTAGTTATAGGCCCGGTTCTCATGTCTTATTGCCGGGTTAATTGCGGGACGGATTTCGCCCCGCAATTACGCCGCGGGGCCGGGGAGTGGGGCGGGGGGGCCGACATTCATTATCCAATGCGCGTATCCCGCCGGAATAATGTGCATGTCATTTTCTCCCCGCTAGGCGTATTCGGCGAGCGGGGAGGAGAGACGGAATCCATAGTTCTCTTTGAGAACGGTGGATTACCGTAATGACTGGGACAGATTTCAGCCATATTGGAGCGCAATACGGCGTGCAATACAGCTGAAATCCATCCCCAAATCATCCGTGTGAACGAGGCCATACTGTCTCCCTGAAGGTTTGGATTCAGTCTGCTGAATATCGCTGTGGCATTCTGTCTAGCCCTGCATCATCTTCTGGTTGTTTATTTTTTGGAAAAAGATTTATTCTTTCATTCAAGAGGGGCAAAAATTTTCCCAATTGTGTTCTTAATAGCACAGGTGGAGAAAGTGAAAAATTTCAAGGTATGAGCAATAAGGTCTTTGTATTTTTGTACCCTAATGGTTGCGTTGGATTTCTAAATGATGGGCAATACATGGATTTTTGATTGAGAAAAGGGGCCCGAAAGGGGGAAAGAAACCCTGAAAGGTAAATTTGTAACCCGATCAATTTTCTTTTAAATACTCTTTAAAAAAATGTTTTAAACCTGTTCTGTTTTGGGGCATACCCAAAAGAGATTTTTTATTTCCCCTTTCCCTTCCCTTTCAAACCATGTAAACCCCATTAAATCACATGGCCTCAATGGATTTTTTTCATCACCCCAGTTTTTGTGGCTTTGGAGCCAGGTTTCAACTCAGAAACCCCCCCCCGGGGGAATGAAATCATTCAAAGGGGAGGGAGAGGGTTTTTTAAGCACATACAGTTTTAAATATGTGCCCCAAATGATTATCGCTCCCAGAGTCTGGGTCCCTTTCTTTACTGGGGCACGGGTCTTTACCATTTTCCTGAAGGAGGAAAAGGTCAAAAGGGACTTTTTTGGGTTTGTTTGGGCCCTAAATGTGATTGGACCTCTGAGATTATCCGGGAAATAGCCAGAAAAAAGTCTCCCTCTCCTTTTTTAAATATAGTACTGGCCCCCAATGAAAAGCGTCATAAAGATACTGCCCTGACATAAATGGGTGCAAGAGGATTTTCCAATCCCCTACAGGGGCAAAAGGGGGGCTTCCCCCATGATAAAAAAACTGTGACGTCACCCACCTTTTTTGGTTTGCAAGATAGGTTACCGTTTTACAGGAAATTTGGGTTTGCCAAAATTTCCCACAACAATCAGTTAAAAAATGATGGGATAGGGGTTGTCCCTCCCCCCCCCTGTGGGGGATGTAAAAACCCAAATTATATATCTGAAACATTTTTAAATTTTTTTATATATTAGGGGGTTTGAGGAAAAAAAATTTTTTTTACCATGTTACAAACTGATTGGTGACTGTATTACACACAGCCTGCGGGCGGGCCCCCCCGGGGAGGGGAAATGGTGCAGAGATGCAGGGGGATGAGGGAACCCTATGTCTGAGAAAGATTTATGGGAAAAGTGCTAAGAGCAAAAGGGTGTGGGTACAGAGAAGTTTAAAATTGTTTTTTTGCAAGGGTTTTCCCAGGATTTTTAGTAAATACTGCAAGAAAACTAATGAACCGTCCCCCAAAACAGGAATTTCCCCTGATTTTATGGTAGATAATAAGGGGGGCAAAAGAAAATAAAAGTAACACAAGAAGGTTGTGGAATTTTCTTTTCTTTTAATATAAATGTTATTTATTGTTTTCCATTAAAAAAAACTCCCCGAAAAGCCCCTTTTTTAAATTTTATATATTTACAATATCACATGATTTTGTAGGTAATTTTATATTGTAACAAACCCCCTTTTCCCGCAGGAAAGGGGGGGGGGCCGGGCGGGAAACCCTAGGCTTTTGCCAAGTAGCCAAAATGCAGCACCAGGGTCTGCAGTCAATGTGCCACCCTAGTTCAAGGGGCTTTGGTGGAGAAAAGGAGCAGCCCAGTTAGTGACAATAAGTTCTAACTCTTTTGTTTGAGTTAGTATACTTCCCCCGGGCTTTCCCTTTTTTGGGGGGGACTGGGAGGGTTTGGTTGGGGCCCTCCCCCCATCCAACCGGGTTTTTTTTTTTGGACCTCTTTGAGGCCTTTAAAAGCCTGCTAGCTGCAGAACCTCAGGTGAGGGGGGAAACCCCTTGAGGATTTGTTGCCTTTTTCCCCCCCCAAGGGGCTGAAATTGGGGTTGAAAGGGGAGCTCCGGGACCTGCCCCTGCCCCTGAACTGGCCCCAAAACCCACCCACCCCTTGGTATGCTGACATTCGTCTGTTTGGCTAACTAACCACCTGCTTCTGCTATGCTTGGACTGTAACAGGATGCTGTGATAACTCCAGCTGGAGACTTTTGTTTGTTTTGCCGTGTAAAATAAACACCCTATTGTTCCTGCATCCAAAAAACCCATTCGTGCCTACCATTCTTGAAGATAATCTTCCACAATATATATAATTAGTTCATATTTAGATTGATTCACTGTGTGTATTTATACCATGTTGTAACACTGTGTGAGTGCTTGAAAAAGGCTTGTATTACAGCTGAATCATTGCATACTTTGGTGAAATAAAAAATGTTTACTTGGAAGTGCTGCCTGGATATATTTGCATTATAAGTCCAGCTGCAGAGAAACTTTCTCTAAGGAGGGCATCTTACCTGGCAAGGTGCACGAGGTAGGCAAGTGGTTAAAGTGATGGACTGCTGTCCATTGTGTCACACTATTGCCTGATGGCTATGAATATTTATTGATGCATTGAACTTTTCAGGCCCCTCTGTTAGCACCCTTCTTTGAGAGACATCTCACAAAGTAGATTTGGGTTATCTAGGTTAAAGATTTTTACAATTATCTTTAAATGGAGTGAAGGAAGATGTATGTGCTTCTCTTCCTCCTCCTTCTGCCAGTAGTCCTAGCCAAACAAGAGTTCCTAAGAACTACTCATGCGGTGTTTCTTCCTCCTCGGATGACCACACTGGAGTAGCTCCAACATATCCAAGATACCTAAACACATTTAGGCAATCTGGTCAGAGGACCTACAGGCCACCTGGAGGATAATATAGACCTCACCTCTAAAGGCCATAAAGCGTTCTAAGTGGAGGTATTCCCAAAAGCTCTAATGTTGTCCATGAATTGGCACCTTATAAAGCTCCTGTCTTAATAAATGATTCAAACTAATTTTTGTTTAGAGAAAGGAAAAATAACATCTACAGCACACACCAAGTCAGGGTTGTTGTGGCAGCAGCCAGGTTGTCAAAAGGACTGTACTACCATCAGAGCATGGTTCTAACCTGGTCTGTGTATGACACTATATAGCGTCATGCAATTGGATGCACAGAATAAAAGGACACCGACACAGAATACCATGAGATGATTTTGGCATCATTCAAGATTGTAAACATAGCACTTCCTCTCTCTTTTGCTGTATTGTCTACTAGGATCTCAGTGAGGCATGGTGAGTAATACTTCCTCAATTTGCTTTTGACTCAGTGGGTCAAAAGAAACAAAACTGTACACAACATATGGTGCTTTCCCCAAGGAAAGATGTTCCCCTTTCTGAGCCACTTATTACCTCCCACCCAGCCAGCCAGTATCACTCTGCTTTGCACTGATGAGGGGCAAAACCCCGAAACAGCGATGTATGCAGATGAGTGATACTGGCTTGACTAATATCCCTTTTGCTTTCTCAATACTCAGTGGGTCAAAAGCAAATTGAGGATTTGTTACATCCAATAGAGGGCGCTTGAGCTTCTCAGCTCTATTTCTACCAAGTCATACTGCTTAGTGTCTGTCTTTACTGGTCACAAAGTCTTTTTATTGACACGTCTTAATGATTCAATGCTGTTTTGATGTCATTTGGGGCACATATACAATATTAAGAAAGTGGTTTTGATGTTGTTGCTGATCAGAATAAATTAAAGGTTATATCTACCTAACAACCCATCCTTCCACTTTCCTACAAACACCAATTCTAAAATAAATTATCCTAGTGTTACCGTTCAGACATAAGTACATGTTTTCAGTAATCTCTTTCCTGATGCCTGCAGGCTAGATGAAAAAAAAAAAGAGACAGTGTAAATCAAAGTCAAATACAGTCATAGCGGCAATAGTAATGGTATGCTCACATGGCGTATTGTGGGGCGCACAGGTATGCGCTGCAATACGCCTTTGTTAGCGCTGTTCGAAGTACACGTTTGCAAGTGCATACTTTCAACACGCAGTGGCAGCTTTCTGCCTTCTATACTTTTGTATTTTGAGAAACAACCATGGTTTTAAGCAGCACTTAATGAGTGCTAGTCTTGTAAATGATCATACTGTATTTGCGGGGCATACTTTGGCACAATTATGCGCCAAAGTATGCCCCGCAAATATGCTATGTGAGCAGACTCTTAGGGTATTTTCACGCTTATTTTGGCGCATATTTGGCACATGTATCTGAAATATGCCCCAAAATATGATTCAAACAATGTACAAGGACACTTCTATTTGATTCCAATGTAAGATATGCACCGTCATTTACACAACGCATATTTTACAAATATATTTGCGGCAAGTATTTTGTGATGATTTTACTCATGTACATTTAAGTGCCTTGTCAATTCTTGATGCCTTTATGCGAGTAAAATCCCATAGGAAATATGGTGGAGCATATTTTCGGCGCATAAACTCCCCCAAAAAACGCTCTTCACTTTTCAAAATACTCTCCAAAATATGCGTCTTATCAGGTGTTTTTTTAATCTGATTTTGAAGCTGATTTTGAAGAGTAGACTCCCTTAATCTCAGGACGCCATGTGATGGTAATAGATTTTTAAAAATTACCTTGACCAGAAGCTGTCTTTGTAATATGTCTACATTTCCACTAAGAGGCAGATATGGTCTCTTCCCTTCACAAAAATCATTGCTGGATACTGCTTCAGCTCTGACAATAAGGGGCACCGATCCTATAGCACATATAATTCATGTTATACATTATTAACCTTCTTACTTATCTTAAAAGCAATACTTGTGGTGTTTATTTAGGTAGTCTTGGTATCACCAGATAGTTAGACTTCAACTAAATAAACACTGTCATAATGTCATAATTTTATTAAAAACTAAAAAATAGGTTATCAATAATAATTAATAGATTTTTAATAATAATATAAAGTAAATAAAGATTATAGATAATATAGATAGTCCTAGGCAAACTTGAAACAGGCTGTAAAAGTGAAACTGTTTAAAACACAATATTATCTTTGCAGATATAATTACCACTGTAAATCAATGCCAAAGCATCCTCTGAGTCATAAAGCATAATGGAGGAAACATCATAGTTTACTGCTGCTTCTGGGCCTGGACACTTTGTAATCATTGAGGGAATAATGAATTCAAAGGTGCATAAAAATATTTCAAAAGAAAACCTAAGGACAGCAGTCTATAACCTCAAGGTAAAGTGATTTTGGTTTATGCAAAAAGACAATGACTCAAAGCACACAAGTAAGTCAACTAAAGGTGTTTCAAATAAATTGATTTCTACAATGGCCAGGTCCTGACCCAATCATTATCAAGCTGCTGTGACATGACCTGAAATGGATTATGCATGCAAGGTGTCCCAGAAATAGTGTTGAACTGAAACACATTCGCGAGGAGAAACGGTCCAAAATTTCTTCTCAAAGCTGTGTAAATATTTTTTGTAGCTACATGGAAGCTGTGGTGAAGGTAATTGCTCCTTAACAGGGATCTACAGGTTGATAAATTCAAAGGTTCACAGATTTTTTTCTCCCTGTACTGTGGATGTTTAATCAATGTGCTCAATATAAGACAAAAAGTGTACAACTGTTTATGTGTTATTAATTTATTTGGAATATGTTTGTCTCTAATTGTGATTTAAATAATACTCAGACCACATTTGATTAGTAATAAATCTAGATATTTTTTAAGGATTCACTTACACTTTCTGAATATGTATGTACACAGTTAAGTCACATTATTATGACCACCAGCAAATATACAGAGTAACTGCCATGTTCAGCATGGACAGCAGCAAGACGGGCTGGTACTGACTCAACAGGTCCTGGTAGGTTGTCTCAGGCATCTGGAGGCATGCCGGCTGAAGTGCATCCCACAGCTGCTGGAGGATGCATGGCAGAGGACCCATAGAGCAAACAGTGATTGAGTTGGTCCCACAGATGCTCAATTGGTTTCAGGTCTGGAGAATAAGGGCGCCAAGGTAGTGCCTGAAAGTCTTGGTCCTGCTCTTCCATCCAATGTCGAACATTTCTATCCATGTGACATGGTGCATTTTAATGCTGGAATATCCCATCCACCTCAGGGAAAATAATCAGCAGTTATGGGTATACATGATCTGCAAGGATGGATTCATATTTAAATCAGTTCAAAATACCTTCCACATGGATGAGTGGACCCAGAGGATGCCATGAAAATATTTTCCAGGCCAAAAAGCTGCCACCACCAGCTTGTGTTCTTCCAGCAATGGTGGCTGAGGGTTTGTTCTCTGTATTTCTCACCTGACACACCAGTGTCCATTCATGTAATGAAGTAGGAAATGTGACTCATTATAGAAAGCAACCTTCTGCCAATCATCAGAGGTCCAATTTCAATACTGCCATAAAAAATTAAAGCCTTTTCTGCCAATGTGACTTCATTAGCAGAAGTGTGGTGACAATGTCTCTGCTTCTGCGCTCCATACACTGTAGGGATCACTGAACTTTTGTTTTAGATACACATCTGGTTGCCCCCTGGTTCATTTTGGTGGTGAGCTGCTTCACTGTGGCATGTTAGTCCGCTGTCGTAGCCGACATTCACTTCTCAAATGAATGGAATGTGATGCTCCACCATTTCTAAGTCGTTTATTTATAATGATGCCATTCACAATTTTTCCATCACCTCAGCACGTAAACAGTTTACAAACTGCGCAGTTTCAGAAATACCACCACCCTTGGCCCAAAATCCAGTGATCATCCCTTTTTACAACTCTGAAAAAATTTCCTCTTTTATACATGAAATCAACGAGGTATATATGTGCAGAAAGCCTATCACACACTTTATATATTCACTAAGCCAGCTCGCAACACATGACCTCCTGTGAACTACATTCTCCCAAGGGCGAAAGTTGGAAATGGTCATAATTTTTTGTCTTGACAGAGTATATGTGTAGATAAAGTATCTCCCAAAAGTGAGATACTTTGTAAATATTGTATTATATCTGTTTATGGGACAACACAGAAGATATGACACTTTGATACAATGTAAAGTAGTCAGTGCACAGTGCTTATAACAGTGTAAATTTGGTTTTATGTGACTCATTAGTATGACAAGGTCTCAAGTGTGAATGGGAAGCAGGTGTATTAAATTTGCTGTTATCGCTCTCACACTCTCTCATACTGGACACTACAAGTTTAACATGGCACCTCGTGGCAAAGAACTGACTGAGGATCTGAAAAAATGAATTGTTGCTCTACATAAAGATGGTGATAAGATAATTGCCAACACCCTGATACTGGGTTACATCACAGTGGCCAAGACCATACGGTGGTTTAACAAGACAGATTACACTTAGAAGTCTTGCCATGGTCGACCAAAGAAGTTGAGTGTACTTACTCAGCATCATATCCATAAATTCTCTTTTCAAAATAGCAGTATGAGTGCTAGCACTCATAAAGGGGTGATGGTCAGTCTGTCAGGGCTCAGACACTGCATCAAATTTGTTTGCATTGCTGTCATCCCAGAAGGAAGCCTCTTCTAAAGATGATGCACAAGAAAGCCTGCAAACAGTTTTCTGAAGACAAGAAGACTAAGGACATGGATTACTGGAACCATGTCATGTCGTCTGATGAGACCGAGATAAACTTATTTGGTTCATATGGTGTCAAGTGTGTGTGGCAACAACCAGGTAAGGACAAAGCCAAGTGTAAGCCAACCAGGTAAGGACAAAGCCAGCTGCCAGCTGTGGTGAGTATATACTGTTATATACTGAAACAGAGCATGATCCCCTCCCTCTGGAAACTGGGCCGCAGGGCAGTATTCCAACATAATAAAGACCGAAAACACACCTCCAAGACAACCACTGCCTTGCTAAAGAGAATGAAGGTAAAGGTGCTTGCCTGGCCAAGCAAGTCTCCAGACCTAAACCCTATTGAGTATCTATGGGGAATCCTCAAACAGAAGGTGGAGGAGTGCAAGGTCTCTAACATCCACCAGCTCTGTGATGTCGTCATGGAGGAGTGGAAGAGGATTCCAGTGGCTGCAACCTGTGAAGCTCTGGTGAACTCCATGCCCAAGAAAGTTAAGCCAGTGCTGCAAAATAATGGTGGCCACACAAAATATTGACACAAATTTTTCATTCTCACTTAGGGGTGCAGGCACTCTTGTTACCAGCAGTTTAGACATTGATGGCTGTGTGTTGAGTTATTTTGAGAGCACACCAAATTTACACTGTTATACAAGCTGTACACTGACTACTTTACATTGTATCAAAGTGTCATATCTTCAGTGTTGTCCCATGAAAAGATGCAATACATTATTTACAAAAATGTGAGGGCTGTACTCACTTTTGTGTGATACTGTATAATAATATTTTATAATCATATATAATATATTAATATGATATAAAATGTTATATAAAATATGCACTTTATGTATAATTTTATGTAGTATATCAGTTTTACTACCATAAGTTTTGGAGGCTGCACAACATTGTCTTCATGCCTCAGGCATCAAGAAAGAAGGCATTTAGTACAGAGTTCAGCATCCTGACGTCAGGTTGCTGGATTCCCGCCTGTGCGCGCTCCTGAGGTAGACAACTCTCAGAAGTTATCTCACCCGGCAGAGATCACAGCTCCGTCTTACACACACTGTGTTTGTATGGCCCATAGAGTTTCAGACAAACGCGTCAGTGTACTATAGGGCATTGCCTTTACCTTAATGTTTCCGACAGTATAATTTTAATGGATTTTGCAATAAAGTTATGAAATTAAGCATTTGTAAACCCACCTGGATTGGAAGCTGGTTCTTTCCTATTCATTCCGCTCAATGCTACAAGATTGGCTTCCCTTTTCCACAGTGCCTCCTCCAGCTGGGTTCAGTCATCTGATCGAGAGAGCTGATTTTCTCTATTGTTGTGTTTGCCTAAGGTCATGCTGAACACAGAGCTCTGCTGTTCCCTCTTAGCTTGTTGATAGGCAGGGTATAGCTACATAATCCCTAGCTGTATTGACCCTAGTCACATTAGCAACAGCAGCCTAAGAATCCTAGTATATCACTGCTGTTCTGCTGGTTCAAAAGTTATCAACACAGAAAGTTACAACACAACTATTTGACGTGTTCAATGTGTTGTCCCTGATGCTGAACGCAGAGTTCAAGGTGCTTGATCGAATCATTATGAACCCGTAAAAAAAACTTTATGGAATACATGTATGAATGTTTTTCAGTGTATAAAGCGCCTGAATGTATGAAAGTGGTTTTTGTGCGTTCATAAATGGCGTCTAAAGTTTATTGCACCTCGCCTATGGGCGACATGTATGATCAGGCTTTTCGCCTGTTTTCAGGCATATACTGTGCCTCACTGTGCCGGCTCCGCTGTCGGATGCAGGAATGCGATGTTAGGCGCAAGCTTCGCCACTTTCGTATGCGCCTAACATGAAGGGGTGTGCTGTGGGCTTTTTGGGGCGGGACGCACTATTTTCGAAAACACTGATGCATGTATGAATGCCAGTCATCAAAGTGAGACACATTACAGCTCCGACAGGCAGACCAATTTCAATGTGGTCTACCTAAGCCGGAGGAGGCGAAGTGGACGCAGGAATGCGATGTTAGGCGCAAGCTTCGCCACTTTCGTATGCGCCTAACATGAAGGGGCGTGCTGTGGGCTTTTTGGGGCGGGACGCACCATATTCGAAAACACTGACGCATGTATGAATGCCAGTCGGCAAAGTGAGACGCATTACAGCTCCGACAGGCAGACCAATTTCAATGTGTCTACCTAAGCCGGAGGAGGCGAAGTGGAGCTAGAACTTATTTTAATGGGGCAAAATGTCCTCGAGGTCTACAGTTACAACAGTACAAGAATAAAAATGATTTGTCAATAAAATTAATGAATTAAAGGGGTTGTCTCGCTACAATGCTTGGGTTTTAATTAAAAGATCTTTAAAAAACAAGCAGCTTTGCAATATATGTTCATTACAAATTTCCTACTGATTTTGAGTTATCCCTGGTAGTAGGAGTGCATCAGCTCCTGAAATCACTATAGCCACCGACCTGTTGATTTTTCTCTCACTGGCTGCCAGGTCTAGTGATGTCATCAGCTTCTCAATGCAGGTCAGAGCACAGAGCCCCTCCTGCACATTATGAGGCCACTTGTGATGCTTCTGTAGGGGAGGGAGGGGAAGGGCTCTACTCCTGGCATCTGTGTCTGTGTAGCTGTGCTGCCTGGATTAACCCTGTGTGTGCCTGCTCCCTCCTGCTCTCTACATAGATTGAGGAGAGCAGGGATGAGGCTGATCTATGGTCAATACGATGTGACAGCAGTGAAGTGTGTTACTATAATCATGATGTGTCTGTGGAGCTTTGACTATACTAATAGAACAGATCAGAGGGGCATGTGAACGGTTCATATCCCTCCCTGCTCTGCTGTATTAGTGACACATGGTGATTATAGAAACACACTTCACAACTGCCCTGTGGCTGTTCTGATGGGAGGACAGCACAGAATAGGGTTTGTTTGTTGTTGCTTGAGATGTCCGTGGAGATTTGTATGCTAAGCAGGGGGTATAGGAGCACTTACATCCGCCCCTGCTCTGCTATTAGCATACACAGCTTCACAGACCTCTGCCTCCATAGCCACTCATAGATCAGCCCTCTCCCTGCCATCTCCAGACTCTGTGGAGAGGAGCAGCAAGAGCTAGGCCACAGTAGCAGCACAGTGCAGCTGATCCAGCAGTGAGCAGCTGGCAGCAGACCTAGGCAGGCACACACAGGGTTAACTCTGGCAGGAAACCCCCTCGCCCTCTCCCTGCTGTATAGAAGTTACTGCAGTTGGAGGAGGAGAGCTGTCTGTGTGCTGAGGGGGGGGGGGGGGAATAGAGGCAGACAAGAAGCACGGCCCTGAATTCAAAAATCCTATGGTGCCAGACACACTGAGCTAGGCTGAAAACCTATAGTGAGACAACTCCTTTAATAAAGATAAATATCCAAGTTGTCTAAAAAAGATTTCAATGTATTGAAAAAGTGGATCATTTAAAAATAATGGAAATATATATAATATCTCCAAAGAAAGAAATATCAGACATACAATGTATTAAAAATTCTGAGAAACTGTAACAAATTTTACATTAAATAAGCCACTGATGATGCTGGACTGATGCTAATTTTTTTCATTTTTAATACCAACAATTTGAGATGTATTTTTGCTGCTTTCACCTTTTAGTCTATTTAGTATATACAGCAAGAGCCAGCCAGAAACCGGTATTGCTGGGACCTGTGGTCCTCCAAGCAGGATTTCTATTCACTGACATGCTTAATGATTTATCCTGATTTCCAGCCTTTCTGGAAAAACTTAATACATGTTGGCGCATTAACTTATGCGCCTAAGTTCCGCAATGCGCCTCACACATAGGCGAGGCGCAGGGAACTTAACACCGCATTTATGAGCGCACTTCGGGCACGGCCATACATCAGGCGCAGTTTTCATGCTAAAAAGTGTGAAAACGGCCACTTAGACGCCCCGATCTTCATACATGTCGCCCTATGTGTTAGGTGCATTTTGGAACTTAGGCACATAAGTAATGTACCAAGCATGTATAAAGGTTATAGACAGGCTGGAAATAAAAGAAGTCCTTAGAATAGCATGTCATTGAATAGAAACTATGGAACTGATCTTGCTTGGTGGACCACAGATCCCAGCAAGACCTGTGCTGTGCTGGCTCTTGCTGTATGTAGACTAAAGGGTGAGAGCCCGCAAAAATTATATTTCAAAGTTAATGTAGTAAAATTAAAAATGTAAAAATCTGAACTTCATCTTCAGTGGGTTATTTAATGAAAAAATTTGTTTTAGATTCTATTAATTTTTAAATCCATTTTATTGGAGATATTTTTATTTTTTTTTGGGGATATTATATATTTTAATATTATTTTTATATGATAACATTTTTTATTAAATGTCAATAATTTAACTTTATATAGTTTGATAATTATCAGAAATTACTTTTTATTATTGTACTGGTATAAGTTGAGAAATAAGGGACATCGTTTTGCCCTAATGGCAAATCTAGCTGTACTTTGACTCCTCGGGCTCAGACAGACCAAATTGAAATATATCTGCCTGTTCGAGCAGCAATGCGCCAAGTTTTGCCGGACCACATTCATATATGTGTCTAATATTAAGAGTGTGGTGCGACGCCCCCAGAGTGCCCCTAAAATGCCCCCTCATTTTAGGCACATTAGAAAGTGTCAAGACTTACTAACAATGCACCTTAAAACACATTCATTAGGCGCATTAAACATCGTAGACTGCTCACCTAGGCGCATTTTACACCAGAAAATGGTAACAAACCCAATCATACATGTCTCCCTATGTGTTGATAACTTTTGATATTACAAATCTGATTGCAGCAATCAATCACTGAGATAATTCTGGTCTTTTTCAATATGCTATATGACCACCTTCCATTGGAAAAATGTGCCCTTCATCTAAAATGGCACATTTCAATATGGCGGCCAAGTTCCTATCATAGCCTAAAAGATAGACCCCCTCACTTATTACTTGCTGGGATATTCAGATATGTCATTTTTTCCTTTCACTTCTAAAATAAAAGGGTATCTTGGGACTTTTGACTCCGCCTATAGTTTCATTATACTTAATCTGGGCTCCTAAGTCCAGTCACTAGATCTTTCACAATGGAAAATAACACAGTGTTATGAGTATCAATAAACTGGTGACACCTGGGTCTTGTGTGAATTCTAAAAACAGCTTTGGATATGACCAAAGTATGAAAGTGGATGTTAATAGAAGTTTTTAAGATATGAGAAATCATTATATGAAATTTATATTTAGATGTAAATTATTGACTCTTCATAAACAACCTCTGAAAACACAACTCTTGAAATATTCCAGGTACAGGCACTATGTAGCAATTACCTATCTGGGTGGCAGTGATATTCCAAATGAAAGTCAATGCTCGATTGCCGCAGACACAACCATAGTACATACAGTCCTGGCATCCTTTCACTGAGAAATCTGTAGAACTGTGCAGGTTTATCTTGACCTGTGTAATGGATACAAGTAAAAAAGAAATATTAAAAAAAAAA
>JAODAL010061566.1:0-20245 GCA_025379985.1 Phyllomedusa bahiana | reverse complement strand
CCCCCTCCTCCTCCTCCACCCCACCACCATCTCACCTCCAAAAGTGCTGTCCACTCCCACATTGCAGGGCACACCCGGTGTCATGCAGTTCACCCCGGGCTTGCCTTGGCGAACGAAGTCCACGGGGTGGGAACTGCCCGGCATGCAGCAAGAAATCGATGTGGTTTTTCTCCGCGCCAACTGCAAATGGGGGAACCATCTGACGGACAATGGGAGGAACTTGGTGCCACGCGAACCGGGAGGAGGGTCCAGCCCCGATGTCGCACATGTTCAATCGGTTGTGAAAAGGTTTCCGAACCCTTCCCACCGTTTTCGAAATTCTGTTTTGGGCAGGAAACGCCATGCACTTAACCATTCCTACAAAGCCAGGCACACCCCCTCGAGTTGCGGGCAGGGGCCCTCCCCAACACACCTATATGCGATGTTTCCACCCTTGGGAATTCCCAGCCTGCCATGTTGGACCGACTGTATAAACAAAAAAAAGGGCCATAAACGATTTTTTGATGATCCAGGGGCGGATACTCCCCTTGTAACTTTGTTTCAGCAGGGGCATCATGGGACACCTAAATTTTTGCTGAGGCCATTTGAGGAGGCCACGTTTTTTTATCACCCGCTGGGACGCGGGATGAAAAACTCTTCCCACTGCTTCATGTCCGGGAAAACAGATGCTGAAAAATCTTCGGGGGCAGGGATGGGACTGGCGACTACTTCTCGTGGCCACATGAGCCCGGGGGGGACTAACTGGGGGAGGACAGGGATCAGAAGCATTTTTCTGGGGAAAGAGTGGGTTTTTTTTACCCCGGTCACATAACGGAGGAGCAGAGCAGCTTTAGGAGGTAGATGGGGATGGGATCGAGGCTGACCCGCAAGCCGTGGGGTATACAGTGGTTTGGGGGCAGGGGGCCCCAATCCCTTGCGCACATAGCCCAGCAGGGATTTCCTTGCTAACACCGAATGTCACCACCCCCATAGAGACTTCTGGCTCTCCACCCTTTTTTACCCCGCTCCCGTCAAAGTGGGGCCTTTTTACAGCTTCTGAAGGGGAAAACTGAAATACATAGAGAAAATTCTCCGAGTATTGGCCCCGCCCAGTGCAGCATGGTCCCTCCTCTGAAGGTCTGGCGCGGGGGTTTCCCCACGTCTGTACACTGCCACGGCTGCTGTGGGGAAGGGGGGTGGGGGGGGGGGTGGGGCGTACCAAAGCTTCATAAACCACCCAACCAAAGTCTGGGGGGTCACTGATGAGCAGTTTCCTTCACCCGCCTAGTGAGGAGAGCAGCAGCAGGCCCTGGGAAATACCCTAAATCCAAAGGTGGTGGCCTTTCTTGGGACAGCACTCGGCCCCCCGTTAGGGAAATTCCGCTGGATACTGGGCAGCAAAAACGGATATGTGGCCCCCAAGTTCCCCCATTTGCATGGAAAAGGGCTTTCCTCCCCCGGCCAGAAATGTGGCCGGGCGGGGGTTCATTTGCGGGGGGGCCAGTTTTTACCCCAGGACCCCCCCAATTGCCCCACCAAAAATTTGGAACGATTTTCCTTTTTAAGATGAATAAAGGCGGGGGTTGGGCCAGGTTTTCCACACACCAATGCCAAAGTGTCAGTTTACATAAGCCATGACGCCTCCCCCAAAAAACTGGGGAGAAATGATTTGGTTTCCCAAAATACCTCCCTCGGGCCCACTAATCTGATGCCCGCCACCCACCTGATGACCCCATTCTGCTGCCAGTTTCTCCATCTGCCTCCCTTTCCAACTTTCCCAGGGACGGGTTTTAAACACCCCCCTCCACACTCTGCCCATTTTTCCCTTTTTTGACCTCTTTCGCTGTTGCTGGTGCCGTGCCCAAAATACACGTCATTGTGCCACTTTTGGGCATCATGCTTTTGCTGCTGTTTTTTGCTGCTGGGGGTTCCCTCACCCACCTGCTTTGGTAAAACTCTGGGGCCCCTACTCCTTTTTTTTGCCACCTCTAGAATTTTCCTTTGTGCCACTGTCGACCCCCATGTGCTGGTGGCGCTGCCATGCCCCCCAAAATTTGGGTCATTTTTGCCACTGCTGACCTCATGGGGGCTGCGGGGGGTGCGGGCCCTGACCTCCACCCTCGGGGTCATTGAAACCCTCTCTGACCCCCTGCGCTGCTGCTGCTTTTTGATCCCGCCCCCTCCACACTGTGTCATTTGCCACTGTTCCCAAGTACCGGGCAGTTTTAACAGTAAAGGTTGGGGGCAGGGAGCCCCTCAAAATTCATTTTGCCACATGGCCCACAGCATGCAAATTTGCCTGGTAGTGACAGCCAAATAGTCCCCCATTCGGCGGGAGGGTAAACTTCGGGTTTCTCCACCTCTTGGACCCTCGCTACGGGTAAAAAATTTTGGGACCCTTTTTTTCCCAAGCCGGGGGGGTGAGGGGAGGACAAACTAAAAGTTCTTTAGAGAAATCCTCCATAGTCGTTTGCTAAGTTCCAAAACCATTTTTGGCCAAAGGAAATTTTCCTCCCCTCCCTTCATTTTCCCTTCTTTAAATACCTAAAAAAGTTCCAACGATTTTTTTATAAATTATAAAGTGGAAAGGTTAAATCCATTTTCTGCTTGACACCATTTTTTTTTAAAGGGAAAGCGTACTTGAGTTTGAAGTAACTACGGGGAATTTTTTTGGTGTTTTTTTGCTTTTCGGTGCCATAAGTGTTGAATTTAGTACAAAAGGGGTTTGGTAAAGCAAAAAGCAAATGTTTTAAAAAATGGCTTTGGTTAGTTCTTAGTATGAATATGTGAACTTTTTTAAAAATTTTCGAAAGAAAAAACTCCCTTTCCGCCTGTCCTTCAGCCTCGTGTTTTCACCCTTGTGAAACCGTACCTCTTCCCCCGTCCCTTGACCACGTTTTCCTTCCCGGCTGCCCTGCCCTTTTAGCTTGTCCCGGGCTCCGAGTTTCCCTTACTTTTTTGAAACCTCGTTTTAACCTCACGCCACTGCTACCCAAGTAACATCAGGGGTAAAAACCCTGTAGCTCCCGCCGCAGCAAGTCCATCCCGGGACCTATTTTAATTCTGCTCCCTGGCTTTGCTTTCCCAATCGTCCCTTTATTTGGTGCTATGATCTTTTGCGGCCCCAAAAAAACCCTCCCCTGTGTTCTTTGCCCACAAATGGTAGGATTTTTGCTCTCAGTTTTTTTTTTTCCAGCTGGCGCTCCCATAAATTTTTTTATCAGGCTGCAATCCCGCTTCAGTTTTTTGGTCATTTTTCCCCCCTTTTTAAGTCCCCAAGGGAATTTTGAGTGAACAATTCTAAGAGGGGGGGGCGGCCATTTCATGTGAATGTCAAAATAAAAAAAACGCTTTGATGAAGGGACCAAACCAACTCCCTTTGCTATGTAACCCGGCATAAGGGTTCTACGGCACCTACAGGCTATCTGCAGCCAGGAAACCAGCTGTTTTTTAAAACCCAATTGCCCCAAAAGGAAATTTGGGGGTGAAACGGATTTTGTGGGAAAAATTCGGCGAATTTCGGCAAATCAATTTTTTTGAGAAATTCGCCCATCTCTATTTCTTGATCTTGTTTTGGTGAAACATGAAGTCCCGCGGACCAGTTGTTTTGCCGCAAATTTCCTTTGTAGAATAAGGGCCCGACCTTTCGATGAATGAAATTAACGCACAATATAAAAGTATTCCGTAAGATTTTTATTAGATAAAAAGAAAAGTTTAAAAATCAGAAAGAAATTTTATTGACATCATTCATTTTTCATTAGAAAATCAACTACAGGTATTGCAATAGTCTCTATAGAGAAGAGTAGAAAATAACGTTAGAATACAAAAGTTACATTTTTTAAATATGATTTTCATTTGGCCGTGTTAAAACGCTTATTCCCGGATTTTTTGAGCCGGATTGGGGCTGCAAATCCGGCGTGAATAAGGGGCGGGGGGGCAGGGGGGGGGGAGCGCCCGGGGGGAACCCCTCCCCGGCCCCTAGGGTGTCTTTTTCTTCGGCGCTACCGGCCCTTTAAAAAAAAGTGGGATGTCCTTTCCCCCTGCGGCGGATTCCCCACCCGGGGGGGCGACGGAATTTCCCTGTTTCTTTGAGAGCAGTGGATTACCCTAATTAAAATCCGACGGAAATTGGGGCCCCTACTTCACGCAAAACCGGGGCGGGGTTCGGCGCCAAACCCGCGGACAAAAACCGGTGAACCCGGGGCCCAAAAGGGGAATTCAAAACAGCGTTTTTTCATACATTTTTTTGATGCTGGTTTTTGGGGCGTGTTTTGGGCCCTAATTGGATCCAAACAGCATTTTAAAATTGCCAAAAGTGAATTTTCATTGCTTTCCCTTTTTAAAAAACAAAAAATTGTTCCGCTTTCATGTTTTTCATCCAAATTCCTGACTTTTTTCGTTCCCTTCTTCTTGATCCATTTGATGCAGCAAAACCCTTGTTTTAAAAAAATAGGGTGGGATTTCTGTGCATCGAAAACGAAAGTGTGGGCCAAAAAAACCTAATAGCTATTTTTTTTTTGCAAAATTCTAACCCCAAGTTAAGATTGTCTCTCCCTCTGTTTAGTTTTTTAATCTTGTGGGTTTGAATTTTTTTAAAGTAGTAGAAAGAAAAATATTTTAAAAATATTATTGGAAAGTTTAAAAGAGCTTCTTTCTCTATAAAAAATATTTTAAAAAAGTTTTATTGAATTTTAATGAAAATTAAAATTTTGTTAATTAAAACCCCAAATTTTGGGGTTTTGGAATTTTTCTATTTTCTAAATAAAAATCTTTTTTTTCTTTGTATTTTTTTAATTTTCCATTCATAAAATTAGGTCGTGGGGCAGCTTTTTTCTTCATACGGCTTAGCCGGCACATGAAAAGGGGCCCCCGGTGGGGCTTTAAGTGGGTCTAAACAAGCTTACTACCATTGTTTCATTTTTCCCGACTTTCTATTTTTAGAAAACTTTTATTTTTAATTTTTTTAGCCTGCTATGATATGTTTGTAATCACTGTTAGTGCTACAATAACTCCATAAACACTCACCGCAGCCGCAGGCTATGTATTGTGCCTGGGAGTGGCGTGTGCGAAATTTAAAAAATGTATGAACGGGGCTGCGCCTTATTTTTGGGCAAAAAAAAAAAAAGCCGCTAACAGGACACCCCATTCATACATGTCCCCCCTTTTTGTATTGTTTTATTTGTCACCCCTCTTTGGGTGCAAATTTAAATTTTAGGAGCCTCTTAAAATCAAAAGTTTTTTAAAATTGGGCCTTTTTCTTTTTTTTTTTAAACAAAGAGCTCAAAAAATCATGGGGAAACGATACCCTTTTTGGTATTAGTTATTTTGGTAAAATTTTGGGTTTTTTTTTATATTTTTTATGACATTTTATGGGAAAAGTGAATTAAACCCCAGACGGTATTAAAAGCCCCAACATGAAGTTTTTGGCATCATTAAATTTCATAAAAACCCCCCATAATTTAAAAAATTTTAATAAGATTACATAATTTCAGTTCCCCTCTTGAAGCCTTTACTGAATTTAAACATACCCCTTTTAAAAATCGTTTTACTGTAAAATTTTCTTAATTAAACGGCCCGGGAGTAAGGTAGGTCGAAACCAGGGATTTACAATGGTTTTTCTTTTAAAAAGTTGAACAGGTTTTTGCACCGCAAATTTGCTTTTAACCTTCTTAAATGGGGAACCAAACGAAAAGTGATGAGCGATTGTGTCCAAAATTTTTTTTAAGGGTTTTGAATTTTTGTCAATTTCTTTTAGGGGAGTCGATAACGATTTTTCGCCGATGACCCTTAAAAATCTTTAGACCCTGTTTTTTTGATTTTGACATGCCCAAAATAAAGGGAAATCAATATAACCCAAAAAAGTAGATTCACAAAACGGTTATAAAAAGGGATGGAAGAGTTTATCATATCATCATTAGAAATCAGAACATTTTCAGATGAGCATGAAACATAAAACAGAAAAAATTAAAACAACAAAACCGAGGTTAAAATTATAAAGAAAGAAGGGGGCCCGAATTGATCCAAAACAAGTGGAATTAAATTTGATTTTTAGGAAAACCCCGGTTTTGGGAATGAATTCGAACTTTGGGGACTTCGTGTAAAACGAATGGTTTTTTGATTGAAAAAATTCTGCGAGCACATTGGCGCTACAGGGGGCAAAGCCCTCTGGGAGGAAGAAGGGCAAAAGCCTGCAGGACAGTGCAGAGATGAACCCAAAACAAGCCCCCGGGGGGATTCTGGGGACTTCCCCCCCCCAATATAAGTCCGGGCGCACGCGGGGACTAAAACCGCCTCACTGTCCCTGACAGGGAAGGGGGCGGGCCCGCGCGATAGCTCTACGGAAAATTAAATTATTATTTAGCGATTTCTGGGGGTGCTCAGCTTGTCTCAGAGACGGGATTTTTCTTGATTTTCTATTTCTGTTTTTTTGGTTTTTGGGATCTGAAATCCAGGTGCGTCCACTGCAGTTTGCATATACATTCAATATCCAAGGGGATTAAACCAGTTCCTTTGCATTCATTTAAAAAAACAGCGTTTTTACAATACAAAATACCACTTCTTTTTTGGCTGCTCAATTCTCCCCGGCGAAAATTACACCGGGGGGTTTAAATTTAAACTTTTTTAGGGTGGTTGCTGACAAAAAAAAACCTCTTTTTTCCCCCGCCAAAATTTTCCCCTTTTTTTCCTTAGCCTAATTCACAAGCAAATTTTTAAATTCCAACTGTTTTCTCTTTTTGTGGGGCCCGTAGAAAACACGCAATTGTAATATGCCCAAAAAGGGAAACTATTTTGTGCGGCTAAATTCTTTTGGGGCCAATTTTTACATCCGGGGGTTTAAATTTAAAGGGTTTTGTTTTGTTTGGGGTTCTGCCCAAAAAAAAACCCGGGTCTTATTCCACCCCAAAAATATACACTTTTTCCCTGTACCCTTTAATTCATAAAAAAATTTTTAATTATAACTGTCCCCCTCTTTTTTGTGGCGAAAGAAAAAAACGCAATTTTTAATCCCGCCACAAACTACAAGTTTTTTGCGGCTAAATTTCCCTTTGGCGAAATTTACATCCGGGGGTTAATTAAAGCTTTAAATTTTTGCGGGTTTTCTGACAAAAATAAACCGTCTTTTTCCACGCCAAAATAAACACTTTTTTCCTTTACCCTAATTCTAAGAAAATTTTTAAAATTAAAACTGTCTCTCTTTTTTGTGTGGCGTGGAAAACACGCATTTGTAAAACCCCCAAAAAAGCTACTAGTTTGTGGTTTAAAAAAATTTCCCTTTGGGCGAAATTTTAAACATCCGGGGGTTAAATTTAAAGCTTTTTTTTGCTGGTGGCTGACAAAAATAAACCGTCTTTTTCCACGCCAAAATATACAATTTTCCTGTTTTCCTAATTCATAAGCAAAAATTTAATTTTACAACTGCCTCTCTTGTTGTGTGCGAAAGAAAACACGCAATTGTAATCCCGGAAACAAAGCTACTAGTTGTGGGGCTAAAATCTTTGGCGAAATTTAAATCCAGGGGTTAATTAAAGCTTGGGTTTTGCTGGTGTGCGACAATAAAAAAACCGTCTTTTTCCCACCCAAAATATATAAAATTTTTTTTTTTCCTGTAGCCTTTTTTCATGCCCGAAGGTTAAAATTAACCGTTTTTTTGCTTTTTACTTTTTAGAAAAACAAAAAAGTGTTTTTAAACGAAAACCATAC
The DNA here is from genome assembly GCA_025379985.1 of Phyllomedusa bahiana. NCBI lineage: Eukaryota > Metazoa > Chordata > Amphibia > Anura > Hylidae > Phyllomedusa > Phyllomedusa bahiana. The sequence goes on along the minus strand of JAODAL010061566.1, from coordinate 12,565 downwards.
AAGAAAATTTTTCCGGGGCCATTTGGGGAGGGGCAATTTAAAACCCAAAAGGGTTACCCAACTTGTTTACTTTGTTCATTTGGAGCCCAAAAACGGGTTGGTATTTTTAATCAAATACAAAATCCATCACAAACAGTGTCCTGAAAAAATTTAAAGAACAAACAGTTTTTCAGACAGAAAAATGGCAGGCTCTGCACCTGCGATGGGCAGTTGCACAAATTTTCCCTTTGAACACCCGGTCGCAGCACAGAAAGGGGGACGTCGCAGTGGGGGACACTCCGGTGGGGGCCAGAACTCCCGTTTCCCATCTAGCGGCCGGGTTTTTTTTCAGAAACCCCAAAGGGTTTTCTTGTTTTGGTTAATTTGGGCCCCATCCTTTTCCCTCCCAGATGACATCTGACAACCCCACCAAGATCGGGGGAAACGCCCAACAAAAACCCCCCCCTTATTTGGGCAGGGCCCGGGAGCGAGTCAGGGGGGCCTTCACCGCCCCTTCACCCCGCCTCTGTCCCACCCGGGTTTCCCGCAGCCAGAGATCTACAATGGGGTTCCGGGGTTTCAGCGCCACTTATAGCGACGATGAACAATTTGAGGAGGGCAGTCAGCATCGACTTGGCAGCGAAGAAAGGGGCCCCAATACCCAAACTGCTTTTTGAAGTAGGCGGCAAAAATAATTTTGGGAGAGGGCAGGGGAGGTCTTTGTTTTTAAAAGGTAAGCCCGGCATACCAAAAACCGGGAATAGGACAGCAGTAACGATGGAACACAAATAGAAATGTTTTAAAGCCGCCCTGCATTTTGGGAGCCGGGTAAAGGCAAGGCTTCATCATCGTCGGGAGAAAAAGGGCGTCAGTTTTGTGCTAAAGGCAGCAGCGCAGCCGGGCAAGTGGGTCGGGGGCCGGATCAGCAGGATAGCACAGTTTGGGGTCAAACCAAAGCCCCACGGGAAAAAAAACCCGCTTCCACCCAAAGAAAGTACGGCACGGGGGTGCACAGCGAGGCAGGGGCGGCAGAGTCATCCATGCGGGCTTTGGCGGTAAAACCCCCGTTTACTCGTGGGTTGGGCAGTTTTTTTGCTAAGACACCGGAGGACCCCGAAAAGGGGTTTAAAAGTAAATTTTTGGGGGCCCAAAAAAATTTAAGTGGGCCGGGGAAACTGACTTTGGGGCCCCCACTGCCCTTTTCCGTCAACACAGGGCCCGCCACCATCCGGGCCGGGAAAAAAACGGGGCTCAAGGGGTGGTCCATCCTGCCCCCCGCAACAAAAAAGGGCGGGGGCGGGGCGCAGCAGCGCCCATTTGGCCCCGCATGCCTTTTGAAAGCCCCCAAAGGCCCCCCACCACCCGGGCAAAAGGGAGTTTTTCCCCTTTTTGGGACATCATCCCCCCGGCCCCAGATGCTCCCCTCCTCCAAACTCTACTCATGGGGGCCAGCATTTCTTTCAGCGGGGCGATTGCAAAGAGACAACAAAAGGGGCCCCAACCATCCAAAGGGGTGCACCCCATCTGCCCCTGCCCCTTTTTCCAAGTTTTTGGGTATTCCCCGTCCCCACCCCTTTCCAAAGGGTGGATTTCCTGCACCTTTCGGGAGAACTAATGGTTTGGGCCGACCGAGATGGAGAGTTCCAAGCCCCTAATTTCTTTTTTTAAAAAGGCAGTACCAGCACTTCATAAATATGTGAACAAAGGGGGGGTCAGTCCTTGAGCTTTTCGGTTTTTTTCCAAAGGGGGCCGGCACGCGGACGTTTTGGAACTGGGAAAACTACGTCAGGGCCATACAAGTCCCTTTTATTTTTTTGGGCCCCCCGGGTGAAGTTTTTTTTCCCGGGCCCAGGCACACCAACAACTTGGACCCGGAGATGCCGCTTTTTTCCTCCACGTTGTCAAACTGCTGCACCTGCCCCCAATGTCCGCCCCTCCTCCTCCACCATCACCACCCCTCTCAGCCTCCCCAAAAAACTCTCCCTCATACCACAATGTGAAGGGGACAGCGGTGTCACGCAGTTCTAAAAACCTCGCCCTTTCCTCGGCGAACCAAGTCACACAGGGGAGGGAAACCCCCCTCCGTGTCCAAAGCAGCAAAAAATCGATGTGTGGCTTTCTCCGGGCCCAAATGCAAATCGGAAAAATGGTGACGGGCAATGGGAGGAAAAATGGGTTTCCCCGGGTGCAAAACCCAGGAAAGGGAAAGGTCCCTTTCCCCCTGCATGGCGCCCTTGTTTTAATCTGGGGTTTTCAAAAGGCTCCTGAGGGCTTTCCCCCATCTTCAGAAATTCTTTAAAAAGGCCAGGAAACCTTTCATTCACTTTTTCCATTTTGTACAAAGCCAGGAAAAACCCCCTCGAGTTGTAGCGGGAGAATGGCCTCCCCCAACCACCTGATATGCGATGTTTCCCCCCCGCTGGGTTCCAGCCTGCACATGTTGGACCGACTGGGTGAACAAAAAGGTCATTAACGATTTTTTGATGATCCAGGGAGACAGACGTACCCCCTGTGAACTTTTTCGGGCACCAGTGGCAGCTCATGTGTTAAAACCTGCCGTTTGTTTTAGGGCCCTTCGAGGAGGCGACGTTTTTTGTCCCGTCGCCAGGACTAAAGGGGTGAATAACCCTCAATTTCCCCGCTTCATTTTCCTGGAACAGATGCTGAAAAATCTTCGGGCAGGGGACCCGGGACGTGGGGGACTACATCTCGGGGCCAAATGATCCGGGGGGGACTGAAATGGAGGAGGAGGGGGAGGACATTGGAGCAAAGCATTGTCGGTGAAATGAGGGGGATTTTTTTACCCAGGGGGAAAAGAGGGGGAGCAGGAGCACTGGAGGGGGTTGGAAAGGAGATGAGGAAGACGAGGCCGATGGGCCCCCAAAACACCGTTGGGGGATCCCGGGGGAAATGGAGGGGAGGGACCCCCCGGAGTCACTTGGGGCAGAAAGGGCCCCCAGCAAAGCTTAAACTGCCCCGGGTATGACCGCCGAATAGTCACATGCGGCAAGGGATGGGCTTCTGGCTTCTCCACCCTATTGGACCCTCGCTACCAGTCCAAAATGGAAGCCTTTTTCCCAGCTATTGAGAGGGAAGACAAACTCAAATACTATAGGGAATACTATTTGTCCTCCCTCTCAATAGCTGGGAAAAAGGCTCCCATTTTGGCCCGGGTAGCGAGGGTCCAATGGGTGGAGAGCCAGAAGTCATCCCTCTCCCGGGATGCTGACTATTTGGCTGTCACTAGCCAGGCAAATCACAGGCTGCGGGCCATCTGCACAAGTGACTCCGAGGGGCCCCCTGCCTCCATCTCCACTGATACTGCCACGGTGCTTGCGGGTCATCTGCCTCGTCTTCCTCATCCTCATCTACCTCCTCCAGCTGCTCCTGCTCCTCCTCACTTGTCACCTGGGTAGAAAATCCACTCATTTCACCAGACAAGTCCTCCTCCTCCGCCGCCATTTCAGTCCCCAGTGGACTCATGTGGCCACAAGATGTAGTCGCCACATCTCCAGTCCCCTGCCCAGACAGATTTTTCAGCATCTGTTCCAGGACATGAAGCAGGAATTACTTTTATTCATCCCTTTTGTCCTAGGACTGACAAATAACGTCGCCTCCTCAATGGCCCAACAAACGGCAGGTGTCACGCATGAGCTGCCCCGGGCTGACACAAAGTTACACAGGGAGTACTCCTGTCCGCCTGGACATAAAAAAAATCGTTAATGGCCTTTCTCTGTTCATACAGTCGGTCAACATGTGCAGGCTGGAATTTCAACGGGTGGAAACATGGCATATCAGAGTGTGTTGGGGAGGCCGTTCTGCCGCTGCAACCGAGGGGGGTGTTCCTGGCTTTGTACGAATGGATAAAGTGCATCACAGTTTCGGCCATTTTCAGAATCTCTGAAGATCTGTGGAAGACTTCAAAAACTTTTCACAAAAAGATTGAACACGTGCGCCATGCAGGGCGCATGGACCATCCCTCCTCGGTGCAGCGCGGACACCATGTTCCTCCCATTGTCCGTCACCATGGTTCCGATTTGCAGTTGGCGCGGAGAACGCCCCACCTCGATTTTGCTGCATGACGCGCAGCAGTTCCTCCCCTGTGTGACTTTGTTCTCCGAGGGCAAGCCAGGTGTATAACTGCGTGACACCGCTGTGCCCTAACTTTGGGGTATGATGGTGCAGTACTTGTGGAGGCTGAGTTGGGGGTGGTAGTGGGGGAGAGGAGGAGGGGGACATTGGGCGCAAGAGCCGCAGTTTGACAAAGTGGAGGAGAAAGCGGTGTCTCCTTCCAAGCTTTTTGGTGTGCCTGGGCCGGAAGCACATTCACCCAGTGGGCCAAAAGGACATGTACTGGCCCTGACCGTAGTTACAGCTCCAGACGTCCGTGCTGCCATGCACCTTGGAACAAACCGATAAGCTCAAAAACTGGCCCACCTTCTGTTCTACATATTTATTAAGTGCTGGTACTGCCTTTTTGGAAAAGAAATTACGGCTTGGAACTCTCCATCTCAGCTTGGCACAAGTCATTAGTTCTCTGAATGGTGCAGAGTCCACCATTTGGAAAGGGAGGGACTGCAGCACCAACAACTTGGTCAGGAGTACGGTCAGCTTCTGCACCTTAGGATGGTTGAACGCATACTGTTGCCCTCTTTGCAATCGCCTCGCTGAACGACTGCTGGCGCCATGAGTAGCGAGGAGCAGGAGCATCTGGCCCGGGGAGATGATGTCAAAGAGAAACAGCTCCCTTTGCAGAGGTGGTGGAGCCTTGACTGGTTGCAAGGGCATGCGTGCCACTGGCGCTGCTGTTTGCTGTTGCTGCGGCGGCAGGATGGACCACCAAATCTGAGTCACATTTCTCCCAGGCCACCGGATGGTGACGCTGCATATGTTAAAGCAGGCCGTGGTGTCAACGTTAGCTCCCTGGCCACGCTTCACTTTCTGCCTACGATTCTACATATACCCATATTCGGCTCCTCCGGTGTCTTAGCAAAGAACTGCCACACCGCCGAGTATCGGATTTTACCGCCAACGCTCCGCACTGAGTGACTACTGCTGCCTCGCTGAGCCCCTGTGCCGCTACTTTCTTGGACCTGCGAAGCGGATTTTTCACCCCATGGCTGCTTGGCTCCCGACCTCACACTGCTGCTATCCTGCTGATTCACGGCCACACCACCCACTTGCTGGCTGCGCCGCTGCCTGACGCGCAAGCTGACGCCCTTTTCTCCTGACGATGATGAAGCCCTTGCCTCACCCGGCTCCCAAGTGCGGGCGGCTACATCTTATCTATTTGTGTTTCATCGTCACTGCTGTCCTCTTCACCGGTCTTGGTATGCAAAGGCTGACCCCTCAGAACATGACCTCCCATGCCACTTTCAACATCTATACTTTGCCGCCTGCTGCAAGAAGCAGGGGATATTAGCCCCATTTCTTCGCTGCCAAGTAGCTGCTGACTGCCCTCCTCAAATTGTTCATCCGCTGAGCGCTGAGCCCAGACCACATAGTAGATCTCTGGCTGAGGGAACCGGATGGGACAGAGGCGGGTTGAGGACAGGTGAGTGCCGCTGACCCGCTCCCGGCCATGCCAACTAAGGGGTTTTGTCTGACGTTCCCATCGACTCTTTGGGTGGGGGTTGTCAGATGTCATCTGGGAGGAATGGATGACCTAGTCAAGCAATCAAGAACCATTGGGGTTTCTGAACAACACACGGCCGCTAGATGACAGCGGCATTGTGGGCCCCACCGAGTGACCCCTGCTGCGACATCCCTTGCTGTGCTGCGACCTGGGGTGGAATGTTTGTGCCTCTGCCACTCGCAGGTGAAGAGCCTGCCACCCGCTGTCTGACCTACTGTTTGTTCTAAAATGTACAGACACTGTTTGATGAAGATATCCTATATATGATATATACACACCCTGTATTTGACTCCAAATAAACCCAGTAACAAGCTTGGTAACCCCTTTGGATATAAATTGCGCTCCACAAATGGGGAGGAAAAAATGACTTGAAATGCCGTTTAAAAACTCTGTGTATTTTACTGAATATAAAAGCACAAACAGGCTTAATTAACCTTCGGATATGAATTATGCTACAGAATTTCTTTTGTGGTGGTGAAAAAGAAAGTTTCTTTTACTGAGTACAATTGCAGAACAACGCTTAATTAACCCCTGGATGTAAATTGCGCAAAAGTATTGAGCAGTCACAAACTACTAGCTTTGTAGCGTGTTACAATTACGTGTTTTCTACGCTACACAACAAGAGAAAAATTGCAATTAACCTTCGCTTGTGAATTATGCTACAGGAAAATTGTATTTTTTGGCGGTGAAAAAGACGGTTTCTTGGGGTCACCACAGCAGAAAAACAACGCTTAATTAACCCTGGGATGTAAAATTTCGCCAAACAATTGAGCAAAACCACAAACTACGAGCTTTTTACGTGTTACAATGGCGTGTTTCTACGCTACACAACAAGAAAAAAATTGTAATTAACCTTCGCTTGTGAATTATGCTACAGGAAAAATTGTATTTTTTGGCGGGGAAAAAGACAGTTTCTTGGGGTCACCACAGCAAAAAACAACGCTTAATTAACCCCTGGATGTAAATTGTGCAAAAGAATTGAGCAGCCCCCAAACTACAGCTTTTTAGCGTGTTACAATGGCGTGTTTTCTACGCTACACAACAAGAGAAAAAAATTGTAATTAACCTTCGCTTGTGAATATGCTAACAGAAAAATTGTATTTTTGCCGGAAAAAGACGGTTTCTTGGAGTCACCACAGCAGAAAAACAACGCTTAATTAACTCCTGGATGTAAATTGCGCCAAACAATTGAGCAACCACAAAATACGAGCTTTGTAGCGTGTTACAATGGCGTGTTTTCTACGCTACACAACAAGAGAAAAAATTGTAAAATTTAAACCCCGCTTGTGAATTAAAGCTACAGGAAAATTGTATTTTTTGGCAGTGAAAAAGACGGTTTCTTGGAGTCACCACAGCAGAAAAACAACGCTTAATTAACCCCCGGATGTAAATTGTGAAAAAAAATTGAGCAGCCACAAACTACTAGCTTTGTAGCATGTTACATTGGCGTGTTTTCTACGCTACACAACAAGAGAAAATATTGAAATTAACCTTCGTTTGTGAATTATGCTACAGGAAAATTGTATTTTTTGGCGGTGAAAAAGACGGTTTCTTGGAGTCACCACAGCAGAAAAACAACGCTTAATTAAGCCCTTGATATAAATTGCACCAAACAATTGAGCAACCACAAACTACGAGCTTTATAGCGTGTTACAATGGTGTGTTTTCTGCGCTACACAACTAGAGAATAAATTGTAATTAACCTTCGCTTGTGAATTAGGCTGCAGGAAAAATTTATTTTTTGGCGGTGAAAGACTGTTTATTTTAGTCACCACAGCAGCAAAACAACGCTTAACTATCCCCTGGATGTAAATTGCGGCAAACAATTGAGCAACCACAAACTACGAGCTTTGTAGCGTGTTACAATGGCGTGTTTTTCTACGCTACACAACAAGAGAAAAAATTGTAATTAACCTTCGCTTGTGAATTATGCTACAGGAAAATTGTATTTTTTGGCGGTGAAAAAGACGGTTTCTTGGAGTCACCACAGCAGAAAAACAACGCTTAATTAACCCTGGATGTAAATTGTGCACAAGAATTGAGCTGCCAAAAATGAAGTGGTATTTGTATTGTAAAAACGCTGTTTCTTTAATTGAATACAACAGGAACATGCTTAGATCCCCCTTGGATATTCAATGTGCTGTGAGCAGATAGCATGAAAATGTATAAACAGCTGCAGTGGACACACACTGGACTTCAGATCCAATACCCCAAAAAATCAGAAATAGAACATTAAGAGAAGAAGTCTCTGAGACAAGCTTAGACACCCCACAAAAATCGCTGTATAAAAATCAGTTCTTCAGTAAGAGCTATCACAATCAGCCGCAGCAGCACCTTCCCTGATTAGTTCAGTGAGAGGAGTGTGAGCTCCCAGTGTCGCGCCCGGACTTATGTAGTGCGGTGACGTTACAGAATCTCGCCAGTCTCTGATTGGCTTCATCTCTGTACATGTCATGCAGGCTATGCCCTTCTTCCTCCCAGAGTGCTTTGCCCCATGTAACGCCATGTGCTCGCAGCTATTTTATCAATCAAAAGCACACTTCGTTCTCCCGAAGTACCCCAAACTTCGACTTCGTTCAGAACCGAAGTTTTCCTGAAATTCTAAACGAATTCCACTTCGTTAGAATCGATTTCGCCCATCTCTAATCTTGTGCATGGTTTCTTGATGATTGGCACATTTGGAAAACCTTGGGGGGATAGAGTGTGCCTGGTTCCATTGCTCCTCCCATTTGGTCATGGTAGAGAATTTACCTTGAGTCTTGCCCATAAGAATCATGTTATAAAGCAAGGAGAGACCTTTCTCATAACCTTTCTTTTTAAATATGAAGTTGTGGAAATCTGAGAGAGAAGTATTCGAGTGGGGCCAACGAATAGATTGTATCACATGCCTAAGTTGGAGATACTAAAAGAACATTGAGGTAGGGAGATTGTAAGTTTTGGCCAGGTCTTCAAAGGTTTTTAGTCCCTGGTCATCATATAATTTCTCAATTGATATTATATTGTAGTCACTCCACGCATGAAACGCAAGGTTGGAGTTCCAACAATGTAAGAAAATAGGAGAGAGATTTTCCTTTTGTATATAAATCCAATTGTTTGGAACTACAAATGAGAACCATGCTTTGAAGAGATCAGTTAGAGATCTTAATGAAGCAGTTGGAGGGGGGCACTTACTAATGAAGAGATCAGATGTAGATTTACTGGATTGGGAGTGCAAGAGGTGGTTTCAATATGTGTCCAAAGATTATCTTCAGATTGGTTCCACAGATGGAAGGCCTGCTCCAGAATAATTGCTGAGTTGTTGGCAGCCAAATTAGCAACAGCTAGGCCACCTTTTTTATGACTAAAGTTTAGCAGGTCTTTCTTATTTCTAGGCCTGCGACCATTCCAAATGAACTTTGCAAGTAAATGTTGAAATTTATGTATCATAGGGGAAGGAAGTAAATAGGGGATAGCACTGCAAATATAAATACATTTAGGAAGCAAATACATCTTCACAACATTAATTCTGGCAGTCCATGACAAATTGAGAGGAAGTAAACATTTGATTTACGAGTCTAATAAACTGTATAATTGGTTGTAATTATCATTAATAGTTAGAATTGGGGGTAGGAGAGACTTTAATGCCTAAATAGTCAACATGTCGCTCTGTCAAATTAAATCCAAGATATTCCAGTTTAAGTTTTTTGAACTGACACATTTTTCACTGTAAACAGAACAGATTTATATCTACAATATATATTAGAGTATAAGCCGAGTTTTTAAGCACAAAAAATGTGCTGAAAAATGCGACCTCGGCTTATACTCGAGTCACTGTCGGCGCTCGGGCACTGCGATGGCCCGAGTGCCGACAGGGACGCTTCAGTTATATGCGGCTCCTCAGGGAGAGCATGTAACTGAAGGCCGAGTCAGCTGACAGCGTCCGGGCACTGCGGTGGTCCAGACGCTGTCAGCGTTCTCTTCCCCTGCTTGCGACTCCTCCGGAGCGCATGCAAGAGAAGAGATACCACTGCGGTGCAGAGAGCGAGCACTCCCTGCTCCGCAGTGGACTCCGGGCGGCCGCAGACTCGGAGTTTCCGGCACAGGCAGCGTGTGTCATCACACTGCGTGCGCGGCCTGATGACATCACCCGCCTGTGCCGAGAACGTGCAGGAGAGCGCGCGGGAGGCTGGACAGTGAGGAGGTGGAGCGGCGAGGGAGATGAAGCAGCGGGGATCGAGGTAAGTGTTTTTTTTGTTTTAAAACCATACCTATACCTGCCTATAGCCTTCCTATACCTGCCTATAGCCTGCCCATACCTGCCTATAGCCTGCCCATACCTGCTAGGGGGACCTATAGCCTTCCTATTCCTGCCCATACCTGCCTATAGCCTGCCCATACCTGCCTATAGCCTTCCTATACCTGCTAGGGGGACCTATAGCCTGCCTATATCTGCCCATACCTGCCTATAGCCTGCCCATACCTGCCTATAGCCTGCCTATACCCTGTCCAGGAGGACCTATACCTGCCTATACCTGCTAGGGGGGCCTATACCTTACCTATACCTGCTAGGGGGACCTATACCTGCCTATACCAGCCTATAATGACCTAAACCTGCCTATACCCTGCCTATAAGGACCTATACCTGCCTATACCCTGCCTATGAGGACTTATACCTGCCTATAACCTGCCTATGGGGGCAATTACCTGCCTATAGCCTGCCTAGGGGGACATATAGCTGCCTATACCAGCCTATGGAGGACATTAAAGTGCCTATACATGCCTATACCTGCCTATGGGGGGATATTAAATTGCCTATACCTGCCTATGGGGGACATTAAGCTGCCTATACCTGCCTATGGGGGACATTAAACTGCCTATACCTTCCTATGGGGGACATTAAACTGCCTGTATCTGCCTATGGGGGACATTAAACTGCCTATGTAATTTTATTGGTATCTGTTTTTATTTTTAAAAATCACAAGTAGCCGCTGCGTTTTCCACCCTAGGCTTATACTCGAGTCAATAAGCTTTCCCGGTTTTTGTGGCAAAAGTAGGTGCCTCGGTTTATACTCGGGTCGGCTTATACTCAAGTATATACAGTATTTAATTTAGAAAAGGAGAGAGTAGAAAAGAGATTTAGAAGTTTAAGAATGTCTTCAATGGAAGAGGAAGGGTCGGTGGTTATAAGCATCACATCATCAGCATATAAGCTTATTTTATGGTGAACATTATTAATTCGTAGGCCTGATATAAGGGGGTTGGCTCTAATATGTTCAGCTAGGGGCTCCATGCATAACACAAAAATCAGGGGGGTTAAGAGGGCATCCCTGACGCATGCCATTTGAAATATCGAAAGGGGAAGAAAGAAATCCGGAAGTGAGGACTTGTGCTGAAGGCGTGGAGTAGAGGGACATTATAGCATCCAAGATAAAACCTGACAAGCCAAATTTCATCATGACAGAGCGAATGTAAACCCAGTTAACCCTATCAAAGGCTTTTTCTGCATCGAGGGACAAAAAAGCCACATCTGAGACAGAAGAGTCAGCAATCTGTACAAGATCTACGAGGCGCCTGGTAGCGTCTCTAGCCTGCCTCCCTTGAATGAAGCCCACTTGATCTTTATGGATCAGGAATGATACTAATGAATTAAGACGGGTGGAAATAAGCTTTGCATATATTTTAATATCCGAATTTAAAAGGGAAATGGGTCTATAGTTAGATGGTTGATCTGGAGCTTTCCCCGGTTTTGGGATTGTAGTTATAATTGCCGCAAGGAGTTCTTTTAATGGTTGTTTTCTTAAAACTATCTCATTACAAAGTGATGTTAAATGTGGAGAAAGTAGGTCTGAGAAGAGTTGGTAGTACTCATTAGAAATGCCATCAGGACCAGGGGCTTTGTTTCTTTTACTATAGCGTATTGCTTTGTGGACTTCGGCTAGTGAAAAGGGACTATTCAATTCAGCTAGCTGGGCACTAGATAATACTGGGAGATAATACTGGGGAGAGATGTTCGCTCTCTTGTAGATTATAGAGATTAGAGTAGTAGTCAGTGAAGTAATTTGAAATGTCTATTGGATTTATAATTTTACCGCCATTGGATGAAGAGAGGTGAGTGATTCTGGTTTTGGCGTGAACCTGTTTCACTCGCTTCGCCATCAGTTTGCTTGGCCTGTCTCCTTGTAGATAAAATTGCCATTTCATTTTGGCCAGGTTGAAATCATATTTGTGAAGATACATTGTTCTTAATTTATTCCTCAAATCTACTAGGGAGTCTTTGTTTTGAGGGAATGGATCAAGTTTAAATGCTTTGTCTTGTTTCTCAATATCAGGCAATAAATCACACAGGGCTTGTTGGCGTTTCCTTTTTTCTCTACTTGCTACTTGGATAAATATACCTCTAATAAAGGCTTTATGGGCACACCACAGGGAGCTACTAGAGGAGACATGTAATAGGATGGAAATTATAAGAATTAATGTGTCTTATTAGATGTGTTATAGAAATATGTGTCTTATGCCTCATTGATACATATATTGTATCCAGTCTTTATAATAGATCCCTGTGTATTTGCTGCGTGTGAGGACAGCTGTCATGTCATTATGGTCTATTTCTGCTCACAGTGTTTGACCTTGGTGATCTCTGCCTGACTGCTCAGTAGTAGTGTTGAGCGATTATAATCGACAAAGTTGAAATCGGCACGGTTTTTATGTTGATCAGAATTTTCAGCTCACGCGATAATTTAGGTGAGAATCTGCGCATAATCTATTAATATTGCGCCATTTTCGGCGCTTCCTGTCATTTTGGCGGCCAACAAATCAGTTTAGAGAATAGAGCAGGGTGAGCTGGGTGTGCGACGTCATGACTGTGATGTGTATGGTTGTGTTGGCTGGAAAAATCACATGACCTCGTTTTACATAGAACAGCCCTTCCTGTTGCATCAGTGTGTTTTATAACCCCCCCCCCCCCCCCCCCCC
>JAODAL010061565.1:0-20245 GCA_025379985.1 Phyllomedusa bahiana | reverse complement strand
TGTGGTTCCTTATGGGCTGTTCTCTCAGAGTGGCTGCTGTATGGAAGGTCTTTGTCATAGAAGTATTCCCTCAGTCTCATTTTTCTGAAGAACTCCTCCATGTCGTTGCAGAGTTTGACATGGTCAGTGAGTGCTGAGGGGAAGAAGGAGAGACCTTTGGAGAGAGCTGACATTTCGTGTTTGTTTGGCTCATAGGAGGAAAGGTTCACCACACAGGTCTGCTGAGCTGGGCTGCTGCTTGTGGTTGTAGTAGTAGGGCTTTTTTGTCTCAGTCTCTGGAGCTTTTTCTTCTTGTTGTTGATAAGCATGTCCTGCAGTTTCCGGTAGTATGTGTGGAGTTTGGCCTTCATCTCCTCTGTGTCATTCTCCAGTGATGTCTTTAGGGCCTGTATCTCCTCCTGTGTTTTTCTCCTGTTGTTATAGGAAATTTTTAGCATGTAGTTTCGCAGCTTTTCAGATGTTCGAATACATAGTTGTTCTGCATATCGGCTGTTGTAGGTGTGCCGGGTTGGGTTATGCAGAGTGAAGCCTTTTGGGATGAGTCTTTCCTTTTTGCATTTTGTTAAGAAGAAGATGTCGCTGTTGAGTTGTGCAAGTTTCTTAAGCCGGTTTTTCAATTCCATTCTTGAGCGGTACATTGTGGTATCTTCCAAATTGCTAGTAGTATAATGTTGTACCGTGTTAGCCATAGAAAGTAGTAGAAGAGTGAAGAAATCAGGCGATACCTTTTAGAGGCTAACTGAGTATATTTGATGGTGAGCTTTCGAGAGAACTAGCTCCCTTCTTCAGACATGATGTTAGAAAGGAGAGGGAATTTAAATTAGTGCAAAAATTTCAGACTCTGCAAAATGGGCTAAATTTTCATGCCAGCTTTATGTCAAACTATGTGTGAACAGTGATGGTCACAAATCACGGCCTGATGGCTGCTAGATAAGACACAGAAATACTGACCCCCTCTGTCACGCCTCACAAGTTTCCAGATAGTTGATTGCTTGACCTATTGTAAATGACTTTCTGCTTATATTGCATTTTGTTATTGTTAAGAATTCTAAGATTCTTTGAAGGTCCAGGTCTTTTGTGTATAAAAAGTCTGTGAATTTTCAATTTCTTGTATAACATCATGTCTGAAGAAGGGAGCTAGTTCTCTCGAAAGCTCACCATCAAATATACTCAGTTAGCCTCTAAAAGGTATCGCCTGATTTCTTCACTCTTCTATCAATTTTGCACATCGAGAGACTGATATTCCTGCCCATCTTCCTTGGAAAACAGCTCAAGCTCAGTGAGGTTGGATGGAGAGCGTTTGTGAACAGCAGTTTTCAGCTCTTTCCACAGATTCTCGATTGGATTCAGGTCTGGACTTTGACTTGGCCATTCTAACATCTGGATACGTTTAATTGTAAACCATTCCATTGTAGATTTTGCTTTATGTTTGAGATCATTTTCTTGTTGTAAGATAAATCTCCGTCCCAGTCTCAGGTCTTTTGCAGGCTCCAACAGGTTTTTTTTGCAGATTGGTCCTGTATTTGGCTCCATCCATCTTCCCATCAATTTTAACCATCTTTCCTGTCCCTGGTGAAGAAAAGCAGGCCCAAACCATGATGCTGCCACCACCATGTTTGACAGTGGGGATGTGTGTTCAGGGTGATGAGCTGTGTTGCTTTTACGCCAAATATATCGTTTTGCATTGTGGCCAAATAGTCCGATTTTGGTTTCATCTGACCAGAACACCTTCTTCCACATGTTAGGTGTGTCTCTCAGGTGGCTTGTAGCAAACTTTAAACAAGACTTTTTATGGATATCTTTGAGAAATGGCTTTCTTCATGCCACTCTTCCATAAAGATTTGTGCAGTGTCCTATGGACAAACTCTTCCACCTCAGCTTTAGATCTCTGCAGTTCATCCAGAGTGATCATGGGCCTCTTGGCTGCATCACTCATCAGTCTTCTCCTTGTTTGAGATTGAAGTTTAGAGGGACGGCCGGGTCTTGGTAGATTTGCAGTGGTCTGATACTCCTTCCATTTCAATTTGATCACTTGCACAGTGCTTCTTGGGATGTTTAAAGTTTGGGAAATGTTTTTATATCCAAATCCGGCTTCAAACTTCTCCACAACAGTATAACGGACCTGCTTTGTGTGTTCCTTGGTCTTCATGATGCTCTCTGCGCTTTAAACAGAACCCTGAGACTATCACAGAGCAGGTGCATTTATATGGAGAATGATTATGTCACGGATGCCCCTGCGACCCTCGTCCCGGGTCGCAGGCGCATCCGTGCCCCGACTCCGAGCGGCGCCCCGTCCCGCACCTCGGGTCCGGGGTCCGCTCATCCCGCTGCCCGGGTCCCCAGTAACTTACCCGGCCTCGCTCCTGCCCCGTCCGTCTCGGTCTCTCGGCGTGCGCGGCGCCGCCCCTTAGGGAGCGCGCGCGCCGGCAGTCTGAGATTTAAAGGGACAGTGCGCCGGTAATTGGCCATTGCCGGGCACTGCTCCTATTTTAGCCCAGCCTCTTCCCAGTGGCCTTTGCCGGATCTTTAGTGCACATGCCTATTGGGAAAGCGTTCCAGAAAGCCTTGTCTTGCCTACCGTGTACCAGACCCTTTTGCTTACGTTTACCGACCACGATCCTTGCCGCCTGCCCTGACCTTCTGCCTGTCTACGTTCACGAATCACAGCCGCCTGCCCTGACCTTCTTGCCTGTCCCCGACTACGAGCCTGCCTGCCGTTCCTGTACCTCGTACCCTTGGCCGCCACCGCAGGCAAGCCCCGCCAGTGGTAGTGACCTGGTGGACTCCCGCCGCAGCAAGTCCATCCCGCTTTGCGGCGGGCTCTGGTGAATACCGGGACCCACTTAGACTCCACTCCCTGGTGTGGGCTTACGCCATCGCCTGCGGTGGTCCAGCGGATCCACCTCAAGACCGTAACAGATTATACACAGGTGGATTATATTTATCATCATCAGTCATTTAGGACAAAATTTGATCATTCAGAGATCCTCACTGAACTTCTGGGGTGAGTTTGCTGCACTGAAAGTAAAGGGGCCAAATAATACTGCACGCCACACTTTTCTTTTTTTTTTTTTACAAATGTTTAAAATATCCAATAAATTTAGTTCCAGTTCACAATTGTGTCCCACTTGTTGATTCTTCACCAAAAAATTAAAATTTTATATATTTGTGTTTGAAGCCTGAAATGTGGCAAAAGGTTGAAAAGTTCAAGGGGGCCGAATACTTTCGCAAGGCACTGTATTCCCGGAAAAAGTGACACGTCAGATTTTTAAAAAAGGGGCTTGGTCCTTAAGTTCAAAACAGGCTTAGACCTTAAGAGGTTAAATAGTAAAGTGCAACAGAACATGTTGTTGCTATATAAATAGAGATTATTATTATTATAAATTCTCTTCATTATGTTCCTTGAGGAGAATGGGCTACCTTAACTCACTTTAGAACAGAACCTGGATGTAGAGACTAACTTTGCCATTGAGTAATTGCAGACAGCAATTCAAGATTTGTAAAACGGCAAGAACCCAGCTCCGGATGGTTTCTCTTTCTATTTTTACAAATCATTTTTGGTTCTGTTGACTCCCTTTTTTGGATCTGTTGACTCACTTTTTTAACATCTCAGTCCCTCTGTCACTTCAGTGGAGGTGCAGTGGGCCCTGACTGCAACCCAGCCTACTGTCCCTGCCTACTTGGCATGCTGCCCTAGATGGCAGACTGGCCAGGTGAATTAACCCCTGCAGAGCATTGCACCTTAGAAGTAGGTACATGAGTACTGACACTCTCACTCTGTGAACTCCCCACCTCTATTTACCTTTTTCATTTCACTAGTAGTAGCATCACATTATATATTTAGGTGTTGTTCCTTCTCACCCTTTCCAGTTATTTTCCCTGAATGTTTGCCCCCTTTTGAAATCTCTACCAGTTGACCTGTCCAAGTGGTCGAAGACCTTGTAGTTGTGGTTTGGTGAAATGGCAGCTCTGAAAATGGATGTTTTACTTAGGATCCTTAATTACTTTCATTGGCTCTCTATCTCCATTTATAGGTGGTTCTTCCATAGGCTTATTATTCACTCACTGAAGTTTATTTGGGTCACAGGTTACCCTAGACTCAATTCTTCTATCTTTATATGTTGAAAGGAGGAAGGGGGAGTAGATCTTCCTAACTTTTTTCTTAACCATAAATTTAATCCGGCCAATTGTATTCTTGCCTTATTTCATGGTAGAGCAGTAAAAAGGTGAATCTCCGTTTAATCACACATTTCTGATTATTCTCCCTCTTCTCCCTTATGGCTGTTACCCACTCTTACAACTGGGGTGACAAGTCATTCCTGCAGTCTATTCTATTTCCTTTTATCGACTGTTACTTACAAAAATGTAACCTTTCTTTGACCCTTTGTGAACAGTTTTTGGAAATCCAGTCTTTCCTGGGTGTTTGACCAGGAACAATTTATGCTAAGATTCATTCTCCCAAAGTGACCATCTGCTGCTTTTGTCCTCATATCTGCCTGTTTTGGATGTTTTCTAATGTTTCCACTGATTGTGACTGGTTTGTATATAGACAATCAATAAGTTTCTACTAATCACTAGTCCCTAGTGCAAGTGAAAATTTGTGCAAGTAGTCTACCTATCCTACTAAACTTGCCTCCTTGGTCTATTGGATACTAAGGTTTGAGTTAAACAGATATGTTAACCCTTCTTTCCAGTGTAAATGGGAAGGTTATCAGATTGTTCTTTGTCTTCTTCTGACTGGTCCAAAATTGAAGCCCTCACTCACAGGTCTTCTACCTCGGGATATGCTAAGGAAAATAATGACAAGCTGTTGTTTAGATGGTATAAGATGCCAGACCTTCTCCATAAAATCTATCCTGCTACCTCCGATAGATGTTGGAGATGTGGTTCTACAGCGAGACTAATCATATATGGTGGAACTGTCCAAATATTAAGCCATGCATGCATTTTTGATCTGAAATCCAAAGTGGATGTTTAATACCAGCACTCCAAATTCAATTAAATAAAAAATGCACTTTATTTAGATTCTGGTTAAAAACAGTATTAAAAAACAACAACAGTTAATGCACAAAAATCTATGTGTTTCGAGTCAACATCATGGACCCTTAGTCGTGACCACTGCTTTTTTGCATTTTTGATCTACATAATAAATTTTCAATGACTAAGGTAATTTCCAGTTCCTGTTCACTTAGCTTCAAAGGGACCTCTACATCACTTCTTAGATGCTGCCCGACATATGGTAATGGCCCATTGGAAACAAATAGCCTTCCCCCTTTTAGGTACTTTTTTGAGCAGTTCAATCACATCCAACATAATCACACACAACATATGAAGGAACTTACTGCTATTTTGGACGACATCACATCATTGTTACCACTTGACAACTTTGAATCTTATTCAGAGCCTCAGGTGAGTTCCATACCTAGTTCACTTCTCACACTTGGTAACTGCATAGGTCAAACTTTAATATTCCAACACTTTTGTCAACATTGTTTATCTATAAATAGGTTTTCTCAAGACAATGATTGGCATTTAATATGCAGGGAAAGGTAAATGAAAACAATTTTGTTTAGATTTTTCTTTGGTCAAGAGATAATGAAGATTGTATCTCCTCTTAGATTACACGAGTTTATTTTGGGTACCAACCACCTCTCCTCACCTCTCTCTTTTGTCTCTAATCTGATCGCTCAACAATCTGCCTTTTGACCATGGTGAGTTGTCACAAGCCTATCGACTAGCTGGTCGCCATGATGCAGAACCTTGCTGCCCATCTGCCTACATCCACGCCTACATCTACACCTTTGGCAAGTCCGTCTGCGATGGTCCCTTTTACAGCTGCTGTTCCCTTGTTGCACCTGTCTTTCCACCATGTTACCGCAGGAACCTGAAGGTGGCATTTGTCGTGAGTCTCCTGTGAAGCCTTGGCCTGGGTTACTCCCCTTTGGAACTAGGGGGATCACTTGACAGTGAATACTCGAGTGTTCCAGCAGGTGTTCTGCAATGTCTTTGAGGAACTAGCATGTGCATCTTCTGCTGCAGCTACTCTGCTCTGGCTACAACAGGGTGACTCCTCCATGGGATAATATACATTGCAGTTCCACATGCTCTCCTCTGAACTTGATTGGAACAACAGAGCCCTTGCTGCTACGTCTTGGCAAAGTCTTGCTGGGAGAATTAAGGATGAGCTGGCCAGCCGAGATCTCCCTTCCTGTCGGGATAAGATCTTCATCTGGAGACCAGATTAGATGTATGATTCGCCAAGAGATCTGCCAGCAACACGAGTCTGCCTGGCCACACCATGTTCCTTGTCTTGCTCCGGCATTTCAAAGGCCTTTACTTCCTCCACCAATGCTGTCACCAGAGGAAGCTTTGGAGAGCCCACCTGCCTGAGCAAGAGAACACCTGTCGACGCCAGCAGAATCTCTGCCTCTATTACTGTCTGTTGCGTCCGGAAAATTCTTGCACATTGGCTTCCTGAGAGAGGCGTCCCTAGGTGTGAATACTTCCTCTTCACATTTGACCTTGCCAGTCCTCCTCAGCTTACTGTCTGGTACCTTGTTTCAAGCGACAGCGCTCATGGATTTTGATTCTGCCAGGAACTTCATTGACGCTTCTCTGGTTTCCAAGTACCGTTTACCGGTGGTCCACCTTGATAAACTCCTGTTTATCTCCTCCATTAATGAAGGAGTGACTCCATTCATTTTCATACTGAAACTCTGACTCTTCAAGTGGGGGCATTGCACAAAGAGAGAATTGAATTCTAAATGTCACACTGTTATTCCTCAGGAGTGCTTCTGAGACTTCCATGACAACAGTGCCACGCTTCTGTCCTCAACTAGCAAATGGGCAAAGTTACATGTTGAGGTTAAGAATGCCATTCTTGTTGTCTTGAGGCACCTTGCTTGGTGCATATCTCTTCACCGCCGACATCTTCCACTCCTCTGTCGGGTCTAGCTTCTCCTTACAAAGAATTTGCAGATGTCTTCTGTGTGAACAGGCAGAGACCCTTCTTTCACATCAGGTATCTGTTACCTTGGATCTCCAAGCTCTTTGACCACCTTTGGGGAACTAAGATCTTCACTAAATTTGACTTCGGTAGAGCCTACAATTTGATTTGCATACATGAAGGTGATGAATGGGAGACTGCGTTCAATACCCGTGATGGACAATTTGAGTACCTTGTTATGCTGTTTGGCCTATGTAATGCTCCTACTGTCTTCTAAGACTTCATCAATTAAATCTTCAGAGACCTCTTATACGTTTTTGTGCTTATCTTGACAACTTACTGATCTTCTCATCTAATCTTGAAGCATATTGGGGCTTTGTCTGCCATGTCCTTAGATGCTTACATAGTAAAAATCTCTACGCTAAACTTTAGAAGTGCATCTTAAAACAATTCAGCCTACCTTCCTTGGGTACAACGTCTCCAACAAAGGTCTTCAAATGGATCCTGCTATTCTGAATGCTATCCTGCAATAGCCCCGACGAGCTGAGCTCCGAGTCATGCAACTTTTCTTGGGGTTTGCGTATTATTATTACCAGTAATTCATTCCTCATTTCTCTTCTGTGGTGGTACCTATATTAGTGCTTACCAAAGTCTGTCCTATGGACGCGGAAAAAGCATTTTCCAATGTGAAGTCTGCATTTGCCTTTGTGCACATCTTTAGGGATGAGCAATATTATCGACAAAAGTTGAAATCGGCACGGTTTTTAGGCTTATCGGAATTATCCGATCACGCAATAGTTTAGGTGACGATCTTATAGATAATTATCGCCCCTTTTTCAGCATTTCCTGTTATTTTTGCAGCCAGCAAATCAGCTTAGAGGATAGAGGGGGATGAGGAGGATTTACGATGTCACGTCTTGACGGTGTATGGATCTCATTGGCTGCAAAAATCATGTGACCTAGTTTTATCTATGCAACTGCATTTCCTGTTCAGCTCATTCTCTGGCTATGTCACTTCACAGCAGGACGTCTCGGCGTCTGAACCAATAACTGTTCTAACAGCTCAGAGAGACAGTCTCTTCTTATACACTAAACCATCCACCTAGCTATAGCTAAGAACATAGTTAGATTAGAGAACTTCACTTCTTATTTAGTTAGAGAAAGTTTTAAAGAAATCTAGCTGTGTGTGCCGCTGAAGGAGAGCGGGGGTGGGCATCAGGAGGAGATGGTTTGGAAAAGAGGGGTGATATTGTGTAGCCCAGTGTGTCCTGTGACCTTGAATTGAAAAAGCAATGTTTTATTTACCACTTTTTTGCCAGCAGACCTCTGATAGGAGGTGAAATTGTCCCTTTTGTTTTTCAATGTTCTATTGCACTCACTGCGTGTTCGCAAAACTGGCATAACTTATCCCTATAACCTTTAAATAGTTCTGTCTGTTTGCCGCAGTGAGCTCACTTGTACGCAAATTATGTTATACATATTTCCTAGTAAATTGTGTCTGTTGTCAGTGGTGCGAAGACCGCATATTAAATCTATATAACATTTAAATACTCTTATTGCAGTCCGTGGGTCTGTTTGGGAATTTTTTGGTGGTTTTGGGGTCAGGCTACTTTAAAATGGATGTCAAGGGTGGCAATAGGGCAGTATTCCTGTCAGGGGCCGGAATCAAAAAGGGGCCCGGTGATATGTTAAAAATAGGAAGTAGTAATGGGTGGGCCCCCCATTTGATTTAGCTGCATGTGGCCCTGTCTCTCGCCGCAGCCGCTGTAACTGAGGCCCTGCCGGCTGAACCTCCACGTTTCCTATTTGGACGTTCTTGCTGCCACCTGCACCGCATATATAACGAGTTGTTGGTCCTTGGTGCAAAAAGTGATAGGGGTTTCCTGGCAGTTCCCATGTGCCATTTCCTATATTGTTTGTGTGAAAGGGGCCCCGTAGCTGCTGGTACCACTGTACTTGCTGTGGCTACGCCGTCCTCATGTTTTCAGTTAGCCATTAAACATAATGAATTATTTTAGCCTGTGAATTGTTTTCTGTGACTTTTATAGCCTACTTGTCTTGCCTAAGAGGTAGCAAATATCCAGGTTACTGTTGTGGATGTTAATTCCAGCTTCTCCTCCCCTGTTTGGGTGTCAGAATGAAGATGTTGTTCCTCTCCCATAGACTTTAATGGTCATCATTGATTATCGACTATCAGCTATCGGATATCGGCATGATAATTGCCGATATCGGTTATCTAACTGATAACTATTGTCAACACAATCGCTCTGCACTACCCATCTTGTCTTGTCCAGATCCAGAAAAAACATTCTTCCCTGAGGTGGACGCTTCATTTGTGGGAACCGGAGTGGTTCTCACACAAAAGACTCCCAAGGACAAAACCATCACTTGCAACTTCTTATCTAAGACCTTTCTCCCTACTAAAATGAATCACACTACTGGGGATTGCAAGTTGCTAGCCATTAAGTTGGCTTTAGAAGAATGGCGCCACCTTCTGGAAGGTGCCTGCCATCTGGTGACCATATTCACAGACCATAAGAATTGCTGTACCTTCAGACGGCCGAGTGGTAGAATCCTTGGCAGGCCAGATAGTCCCTCTTCTTTTGCTTTGATTTTTTTTTATACTTCAGACCAGCAGACAAGAATTTCAAGTCTGATGCTCTCTCTCGTGCTTCTGATACTGCTGGCCTTGATTCTGCGCCTCAGCATATCGCCCCTCCAGAACGTCTGATATCAGCTGCACCCATTGATCTCCAACGTGTCCCTCTGGGGAAACCTTTGTACGGGCCTGCCCTATGAAAGAGAATCTTGAAGTGGGGGCATTTTTCTACTTTTAGCTAGTAATATAGGAATCTGAAAATCATTACTGCTCATATCTCGGCATTATTGGTGGCCCAATCTCATTCAGGATGTCATAGACTTTGTTCTATCTTGTGCCATATGTGTCCAGAACAAGACTTTTTGTCTCAAACCAACTTTTGCCCAATCCAAAGCGACCCTGGACCCATATCGCCATGAACTTCATCATGGACCTTCCACTCTCCTCCAGGAATGCTGTCATTTTTTTCCAAGATATCACACTTTGTGTCTCTGCCTGGGTTACCTTCTGTTCCTCAATTACCTGTCCTCTTCTACCAATACATATTTCACCTACATGGACTTCCTCTGCACATTGTCTCAGACCAAGGGGTCCAATTATAGCTGTCTTTGAGTTAACTTAGACTTTTTCTCCAAGTTTCACCCACAAACTAATGAGAAAGATGAAAGGGTGAATAAAGTCCTGGGGAACTACTTATGCCACTTTGTATCTGCCCTTCAGTAGAACTGGGCCAATCTTCTTCCTTTGGCCAAGCTTTCCTATAACCATCTGGACTCTGACTCGGCTTGTGAATCCTCATTTTACGTTGTCTTTGGTCAGCATCCTCGTCCACCTCTGCCTCTGTCTACCCCGTCTGATGTCCATGCTGTGGATTCCCAAATCCTAGACTTTATGGCTGTCTGGCAAGAGATTTGATGGTACTTACAACAAGCATCTGCACGTACAAAGACCCAGGCCAACAAGAGACGAAGACCGATCGTCAACCCAGGAGATAAGGTCTGGCTATCTGTGCAGTATGTCCAATTGAAGACTCCTAGTCTCAATTTGAGTCCATGTTATCTGGGTACTTTCGACATCAAACACATTAACCTTGTGGCCTACAAGCTCGCCTTTCACCGTCAATGTGGATCCTGAACTCCTTCCATGTCTCCCTCCTGAAACCCTTGGTTCTCAACCGTTTCTCCCAAAAGATGATGTCTCCTTCTCCTAAAGCTGATACCTTTGAAGTCAAGGGAATTCTGTTAAGGCTCTGTGAAATTTAAAGAGCTAGCACACCGGTAATTGGTTATATGTAGGGTGATGACCCTATATCTTCTCTCCAACCCCTGTCATCTCTGCCAGATCTTTGTTGCTCGTGCCCTTAGAGGAAGCATTGTATTCTTATTCCTGCCATTACGATGTAACGGTTCTCCTGCTCTGTACCTCTGACCTTGTTGTCTACTACCTGCCCTGACCTCACCATCTGTTCCCATTTATGTATCCACCTAATGATTCTGTACCACGCTACACACCGGTTGCCACTGCACGCAAGTTGCATCAGGGGTAGCAATCAGGTAAACTCTCACTGTAGAAGTCCAACCTGCCTTGTGGTGGTCTTTCTTGAAAACCAGGTGTCAGGGCTAGGTGGCGCTCAGCCTGCAGGGAGCAACAGTCTGCAGCAGCTGATTAGCGACCCCACCCAGATAGACAGTCTGCTGGCAGCTCCATGAATGACAGAGGCCCAACCACTCTGGACAGGGGGCGTGTCGCACCAGCCAATGGGAGGATCCGGAGGCTGCTCCAATCGGCTGCTGGGGCGGTGTCCAGGAATCACATTTAAACTCCCTGCAGGCTGAGTGCAGCGCCTGTGATATTTCCTGGCTGCCTAGTTCCCTTGTTTTTTGTATTGTGCTGTTTACTTGTGTAGCAGACCTCGGCTTGTTTACTGACCCCAACGTGTCCTTTTGTACCTCGCTCCCGTTCGTGTTTGACCTCGGCTTGTGTACAGTTTCTCTTTGGTTCCGATTTGTGGCTTGCCGTTCCCGATTTGTTATTGACCCGGACTGTCTGACTCTTCTTCCTCCTGACGGCCCCAGCAATTTAGCAGCGCAGGGACTGTCGCCCAGTTGGCATCTGCCGCCTATGGCAGCACGTCAAGTAGGCAGGGACAGTGCACTGGGTTCCAGTCAGGGCTCACTGTACCCCCTTGACGTGACATTATCACAGGAAAATACTGTTACTGCGCTCCAGTAACGCTGAGCCCCATGACAGCTCTGGTAGAGCAGATGCAGGGGCTTACCCAGCTAGTTCAGGATCTGGCGCTGAGGGTACAACAGCAGGAGACTACCCCAAGCCAGAGTGTTCCTGTATTATCTGCCTCCCCTGTGGAACCCCCGATTCAGTTGCCTGATAGATTCTCAAGCAACAGAAGGGTTTTTGTGACATTTAGGGAAGGATGTCGCCTGTATTTTAGGCTCCGCCCACTTCGAGCAGTAAGGAACAGAGGGTGGGAATCGTTATGTCCCTTCTTCTGGGTCCCCCACAGGAGTGGGTATTTTCTTTACCACCTGATTTGCCAGAACTTTCTCTGTGGACAGATTCTTTGTCTCCTTGGGTGTACCGTCTGAGGACCCTGATAGCGAAGCTGTGGCCGAGGCTGACCACTTTGAGGCAGGGTAAAAGAATTTCATCTCTGGTGTGTCCTGTCATGGTGGAACGACCCAGCTCTCAGACGTTAGTTTAGATTAGGATTAGCCGACCATTTGAAGGATATGTTGGTGGCTTACCCTACCCCTAGTTCCTTAGATGAGGCTATGGCACTAACCATTCATCTGGACAGACGTTTTAGGGAGAGACGTTGGGAAAAAGTTCTCCCTCCTGTGGACCACTCCATGGCCCTTTCTACACTTACGGTTCCTGATCTAAACCCAGAGGAGCCCATGCAAGTGGGGGCTTCTTCCGCAACTACTGCCAGCGACCGGAAAACTTCTCGTAGTACTCAGGGACTCTGCTTTTACTGTGGCAAAGATGGACAAGGTATCCGAGAGTGCTCCAAAAGGAAGACCAGGCCAGAAAAACTCCAGCGCCTAGGTGATTTGCAGGAAGGTCACCTAGGCGAGCAGGTATTTCCTATTGTATCCAAAAAGTTGCTGCTCCCAGGCAAGATCTCATATGTGTCACTGTCTGGTTCTGGGAATGCTTTTGTAGATTCTGGGTCAGCTTCCAATTTTGTAGACGCGTCCTTCGCCAAATGTCTGGGTCTACCTTGGAGACCTCTATCTGATTCCCTGAGGGTGGTGGCTATTGACTCTACTCCGCTGGCTAGGGGCATAATCCAACATTTTACTCCGGAGCGTGAGATGTTGGTAGGATCCATACATACCGATAAGTGTATTCTATTTATCATGAAGGAGCTGCCCACTGATGTAGTTATGTGGCTGCCCTGGCTTCAGAGACACAACTCGGTGTTTGACTGGAATTCAGGTGAATTAATCAAGTAGGGACAACTGTGTGTTGACAGATGTCTCCCTATTATACTGGGCAATACTGAGGTGGAGCAGATTCCTGTTTTCATTTGTGACTTTGCTGAAGTTTTTTCTCAGAAACAGTCGGAGATACTACCCCCTCATAGATCTTACGACTGTGCCATTGACCTACTATTCGGAGTAAGGTTTCCTAAGGGGAGGATATATAATCTGTCAGGTCCAGAGAGACTAGCCATGAAACAATATATTGCAGAAAGCCTACAGAAGGGTCATATCTGGCCATCTGTGTCCCTATGGGTGCAGGGTTTTTCTTTGTAGGGAAAAAAGATGGAGGCCTCCGTCCATGCATAGATTACCATGAACTGAATAACGGTAAAAAAACAATACCCTTTACCCTTGATCCCAGATCTGTTCAACAAAATCCAGGGAGCAAAGTGGTTTTCCAAGTTGGACCTTAGATGGGCCTATAACCTCATCCGTATCCGAGAAGGGGATGAGTGGAAAACCGCGTTTAACACTCCTGAGGGTCATTTTGAGTATCTGGTGATGCCGTTCGGGTTGTGTAATGCTCCCGCAGTGTTCCAGAACCTGGATAATGATGTTTTCCGTGAATTCATTGGTTGTTGTATGGTCGTTTACCTGGATGACATTTTAAATTTAAAGTTTTATAAAACATTTTCTTTATAGAGCACAGAAACATAAACATAACCTCAACGTTATTACTGAAACATTTCTGTATAACAAAGATACTAATAAAACAAAGAATCGCAGTCACATCACATAATGAAATACAGTGATGACGACACGGTCAACACAACGTGTCCTAGAATGAAGAAACCGAGGAACAGTTAAACGCATACATAGGCAGGGAGCATGTGGAGCCTCATAATCCAAATTGACACAGGTTGATAGAGACCTAGTCCACAAGGCATTTCCCATGATAAGAAATAAGTACAAATATAAACACACGTATGCAAGGAGCATATGAGATTGTGAGAATAAAATTGGATTGCTTCAGAAAAGAAAACAGAAAGAGAGGAAGGAAGAAGAAAAAAAAAAGAGAAAAAAAAAAGAGGTGGAGGGGAGCCTTTACAGTCCCCTGGATGACATTTTAATCTGTTCGGAAGATTGGTCGTCTCACGTTAAACACGTACGACGTATTGCAAATCCTGAAGGAAAATAGGTTGTTTATCAAGCTTGAAAAATGTGTTTTTGGAGTGCAGGAGGTACCTTTTCTTGGGTATATCCTGACTCTTAAATCATTTCGTATGGACCACGGTAAAATTAAAGCTATTCTCGATTGGGTCCGCCCTTCATCCCTGAAGGCCATACAGCGGTTCCTAGGGTTTGCTAATTACTATCGTAAATGTATTCGTAAGTTTTCTGTCTTAGTTAGGCCGTTGACTGACATGACTAAGAAGTGGGTGAGGTTCAGTTATTGTCAACCTGAGGCCATAGAGGCATTTGAGAAACTTAAGCAGTGTTTTGTATCAGCTCCTGTGTTGATTCAAGCAGATCATAGCAAACCCTTCGTCGTTGAGGTTGATGCTTCCAAGTATGGTGCTGGGACAGTCTTGTCTCATGGGTCCGCTACTATGACTAACCTTCACCCTTGTGCCTTCTTTTCACGTAAATTTTCCTCGGCTGAAAGGAATTATGATGTTAGGAACCGAGAGTTGTTGGCTATTAAGTGGGCCTTCGAGGAATGGCGCCACTTCCTCAAAGGTGCCCAGAATCAAGTCACGGTCCTTACTGATCATAAGAACCTTACCTTTTTAAAGAGTGCTAAAAGGTTGAATCCATGTCAGGTACGTTGGGCATTAATGCTTTAACTATGTAATTACTTACAGACCATGTTAGAAAAATTTGAAAGCAGATGCACTATCCAGAAACTTCTGTGCCAGCCACACCTCCCAGGAGGATCCGGTACATATATTATCCAAGGAGACTGTTGTGTCAGCCATTTTCCCTGATTTGGCCACTGAGATTAAGAACCATCAGGATATGAGACCTGCTGATTGTCCTGTTTCAAGAGTCTTCGTTCCCACTCAGTACCGGCTACAATTATTAAAAGAATTTCATGACTCTGTTTTATCTGGACATCCTGGAGTGTCTGGCACAAAAAGGCTGATTTCTCGTATCTATTGGTGGCCTTTGTTGTCTCGTGATGTTGAGGCCTATGTGGCATCTTGTGAAGTCTGTGCTAGGGCAAAGGTTCCCAGAACTCGTCCTCCTGACGAACTTTGCCCTCTACCTGTACCTGAACGTACGTGGACCCATATCTCCATGGATTTTATGACTGACCTTCCTGTCTCGGAGACAAGCTTTCACCCTTTAGAGCGCTGTAGCTTCGTGTAGTACAGTTTCTAAAACTCCTGCACTCATATCACTGTAACATCAATAGCTGGGTATAGCAGAACTGATATATCAATCACTGCTATAGAACCACCAACTATAACCAGAAAGTGAAAGATGGCTGTGGGTATGTGAAACTATATGGTGAGAAAACTCCTTTAACCTTTTTTTTTTCAAATGTTCTTCCCTTATTTTTTTTTTTTTTAGTGTAATTGTCTGCCTAGCTCATGGACCAATGCCCCATTCATCTTATAGGTGATCTCATATTATTTCTGTATTGAGCTATTATTTATCACCCACTTGTATTATGTATTACAGCTGTCTTATGAATCATTATTATATGGCTGTCATTGCTCTTTGCACATTATCTACTATGGATGTACCTATCTTATTCTTTTTTTAAACTGATTTAACAAAAAATAAATAAATGAGTACATGAGGAATTAAGAGAAATAAAAACATAATGCAATGTTAGGTTATCTTTATTTGAATATAAATATATAAAAAAAAATAAAGCTTTTTGTATTAATCTTTGTATCACTAAAATAGTAGGATATGTCAACTGGATCAGCATAATTACTAGTCAGACATTATGTAAAACCAAGACATGTGGCTAGTAGATTGTAGAATTCTTTTTGTTCCCAGTAATAAAAAGATTAGAAATAAAAGGTGTAATGAGTGCAGAATACAGATTTTCTTAAAATTGCTATATATATAGTATGTGATGTATAATTTGTGCATGCTTGATTCATTTACTTGCATTGTTCTTTTGTAAATGAGAAAATGCAAATGATTCACCAATTGCTGCTTCTCCCTGGCTTCCTGAATATAAATCATGACAACATCATGAAGTATTTAGCATAATTTTCCTTTTAATAAACTGCCAATTACACTAATTTGCTGTCTAGAATGGGAAGACAGGATGGAGAGTGGTGAGCTGCTTTCAAATATTTGTCAGACTTAATTCAGATGTTGCTCTAAAAAGGTATTAAGATAGAAATGGCCACATTACTTAAAGGAGTTGTCTCCCCACAGGGTTTCAAAGAATGCATGAAAGAAATTCTCTGTCACTTCCTGGTTCAGACTAATTTGCATAAACTCCGTGCTTGTACAGCATAAGCTCCGTGCTTTCAGATGCTAATTAGATTAGATTAGCTTCTCAAACTACTGGAAGGACTTCTTATCTGATCCCCAAAACAAAAGCCCTAATTACAGAGCTGTTTACTTGAGATAAATCAAGCTTTTTACTGTCTGGCAGCACAGGACACTGACTGACACTGCTGACCTGTGTGATGACTCACTCTCTGTTATCTCATTGAACAAACAGCCCTGGGAGATTTGTTTACAGGTCGGTTACTGAGGGAACTGAAATAGCCAAGGAGGTAATAAATTCACTTGTATCTCTTTAGGGAAAACAGAGGAACAATGCAATATATTTGGAAAATGTCTTTATTTTGTGTTCCCTACAATTTGAAAGCTATTCTTTGTAGCGAGACAACCCCTTTAAGACTGCCTGGCTTCTGTGTAATATCTTTTCTTTACTGATTTTTAGAGTGATAGGTAAAAGGAAGGTCATGTCATCCTATATTTGCTACAACACATGAATCCTGGTCTATACTGCATGTAATCATTTGGCAGTTGTCAAAATGATTCGGAACTAGAAAAGAGAGGAAATGAGTGAATTTATATCTAGTTCCAGGCAAAACATTCTTGGCAGATGGAACTATAATAACGCTTTTACAGATGGGTCCAGTGTTATTTCATATTGCGTCAAAGTATAACATTGTTGTGTTATATAATTTCATCATTTTATATAAGAACAATAAATTGTTGTAGCTAGACAGAATGTAGGCTTTAGCCTTTTATTTTAGTGCTTACAAGTTGGGAACGGTTGATACATTTTTACCAAATATATTAACATTTATAGTTCTGATATTGTTTTAATATTCTAACCTGACATTCATGATCAATTTATGTTCTCCCAAAATGCTTCAGTTTTTCTCCTGACTGATCTGACATAAATGTGATAAGAGACATGTCATCTACTGTACATTGTGTTACATACTACAGAGATATTCTCCTTTACAACCTTTTTTTTTTTTTTTTTAAATCTGCATAATATTGCACTCAAAGATTAATTTGAAAGCTGTCAATGTACTTCATAAATGTAAATAAAGTACATTGATCACAGTCATAGAGGACTTCTAGAAGACAACTGTAATTTGCACCTGTATTTTGTCAGTTACGGCTAGAATTTGAGAAAATAATTATTTTGGCATTTATAGAGAAATAAAATAAAAAATCACCAGTACTGATAGCTTTATTTAATATAACAAACACCCCAATGACTGTCCACTGAGAATGTCCAATATCTTAGATTGGTCCAAACAGCTGCCAGTTGCACAAAAATACACATAACAAATAATCTAATGTATTATACTTAATAAAAAGTGGGACAAAAGAAGTAAACAAAATTTGCTTAAATTTGTTAAAAAACGATAAATAGTTTTTGACAAAACAGTCATTCATAGATAAAAATCATAAAGCATATAGAAATATACAACAAACTTTGGCCTTCTCAGTGTATTTATGGTGTCATATATTTAACATGTATGCTACCACATAAATGTTAAAAACTAAATATGTTTAGTTTTAAATTGTCAGTATATAAACTACAATTTGTCCTATAAAAAAATAAATAAATAAATCTTATATACTTTACTGAATAATAAAAAAAAAAGAAGTTAATCATATTTTCCAATTCTTATGGGCAAAAAGACCTTGATCTTATGGGACAGGGCTGGATTTACCTTCAGACGCAATAGGACAGTGCCTGTAGGCTGGTAGAAATTAGTTCATAGGATATTTTGATCAAGAGATATAGATACTATGTATTATTCATCATGGTCTGAGATTCTTCTATTTTATACAGCTTTTGTATTCACACCTATAGAAATGTCTCAAATGCATTTGTTGACATTTTTTCTTTTTTCAATATTTCATGAATATAAGATTGAAACTAAAGCAGCATACATTTACCTTTTTTGAATGCTTACAATACTGCTATAAATAGTAAAACCGCATGATGAGATGTTTTTTGACTTTGTGACTATACCAGTGCACTGCTTAACCTAATATACATGATAAATATCACCATATTTATGACCATATTTATCACCTCTCCTAACATGTCTGTTAGTAAATATGCATTTTCCAAAACAAAATGTATGAACATTTTTCTAAGAACTGCATATCATGCTTTTCTCTGTTTGTTTATCCTGGGATTGGACAAATAAAAGGATAACTGGACATTATTGTGCCCTTTGTCAGTGAGTCATTTTACTATACACTCTACAATGTTGGAACATAGTGGATAGTGTTAATGTGTATAACTATGTTCTCAGGGAAGTAACTCCATAATTGTTTTTTTTTTTCCTAGGGAGAACAAAGATTTACTGAAACATGTATTTATTAAAACCTGCAAGGTCCTCCTTAAATATACTGACAGTCTTGAAGAAGCCTGCAAAAATGACATATGCATGTTTATTTGGTTCAGCCTATTTACTACAGTAGTGATCCAGAGGAAGGCAAAACTCCCATATAAGACAAAAAACTATTTTGCTTACCTAAAAAACTTCCTTTCCAACTTTAAATACAGCAATAAAAATAAATGACTGGCTCAGCATTCCATTTATGTTCAATAAAAATATCCATGTCCCTTTTTACTCTTCTTTCATAAAACTTATTTTAGGGCTTGTTCACACGGCGTTTTTGTGATCCGTTTTACGGATCCGTTTTACGGATCCGCAAAACGGATCTAACAATTGTCAGTGTGATTAACATTGAGTTGAATGGTAAAAGCGCATCGCTGTTCACACGGGAGATAAGCTATGCGCTTTTGAGAGCTCATCTGCACTGAGCTTTTCGCATCCGCTTTAAGAATTGACATGTCAATTATTATTGAGTTTTACGCAACTGAACGCCCATAGGAGATAATGGAGTCCGCTTTTGGCACTTGTCCAAAAGCGCTCCACACTCCTGGTACATAACAGCTGCGCTTTGCATCCTGAAAGCGGATGCGAAAAGCGCACTGGGAGGCTGGACGGGGATCGCTGGAGAGGTGTGCGGCGGCAGCGCAGGTGAGTCTCGGCGGCAATGGAGCGCAGGTGAGCGGCGGGGCGGCAGCGCAGGTGAGCGGCGGGGCGGGAGCGCAGGTGAGCGGCGGGGCGGCAGCGGAGGTGAGCGGCGGGGCGGCAGCGGAGGTGAGCGGCGGGGCGGCAGCGGAGGTGAGCGGCGGGGCGGCAGCGGAGATGAGCAGGTGAAAAAGCATTCAAAACGGATCCAAATAAAGTATCCAATGCTGCGTTTTGCGGATCCGCTTTCCGGATGCGCTTTTCAAGTGCCGAAAACGGATCCGTAAAAAGGATCCAAAACGCCGTGTGAACAAGCCCTTAGACTGCCTGGGTGATTTCTGTACAGTGTCATAAATGCATGGCGGGGAACATCTGTCAGAGGCAGGATCTAATAGGTTGTCATATGCATGTTTAAGGGTTGTTCACACAGTGTGTTGGATCCATTTTGGATCTGAAAAGTGCATTCAAAAGCGCAGCATAAATTGCATGAAAAACGTATCCAACACACTTCCAACATGCAGGTGGGTGTTTGGACGTGTTTTTGCTGCAGCAGGAACTCACCCTATGGTTTTAAATAGGGTGCCTGCTGCGTCAAACAGATTGAGACTTCACATGTCAATTCTTTGAACTGATTTGAAAGATGCATCACAAAGAGGCATGTAAAATACGTATCGTCTGAACACTGATGCGGGTTTTACATTGAAAACAATGTAAATCACACTGCACATTGTTAGGCGTGTTTTGGGGC
>JAODAL010061564.1:0-20245 GCA_025379985.1 Phyllomedusa bahiana | reverse complement strand
CAGTCACAGGTGTAAGGGGTTTAAAATTGAACACCATCTGAAAATGTTACTGATAATAAAAGTGGAGTTTTGCAGCTAACCAAAGAGACCTGTAGTTACTAGAAATGATGTTTTTTCCAATATAAGTTCAGGCTGCCCAAATATCCAGGAAATATTTCAATAGCAAACGTTAATAATAAAAATTTTCCACTACAATGTCTATACTAAGTCTTGGTGAACTTTATCCAGTGTTCTTTAAAGATAGAGCTTGTCTGTGTTCGCCCGCGGGGTCCCCCCCCCCCCCCGGCTCCCCCCGCCGTGGATTTACAGTGGTTAAGTTTTCTGCTTTAAAATTTCCCTCTAGCTAACTACAAAAAATGTTCAAATCCCTAATCTAACTAAATTGGAAGGATCACAGCTAATAGTAGAGTTTTCGCTGTGCAGAAATAAACTAATTTCGCTGAGCTTTTTTGGCCACAGGCAGAGGCAGGTCCTATCCCTATGAGACGCTGAGAGACACTGAGGCTGAAACAGGAAACGTGTTCTATGTAAAACGAGGTCTTTGTATTTTTTCCAGCCAATCGCAACCATACAATCCCAGCCAGTCTAAACATCGCACACACATCTCACCCTGCTCTATTCTGTAATTGATTTTGCTGGCCGCCAAAATTACAGGAAGCGCCGAAAAAGGCGCGATTTTAATAGATGATGCACAGATTTTAACCTTAATTATCGCATGATCTGGAAATTTCGATCACCATAAAAACCTTGCCGATTTCAACTTTGTCGATAAAAATCGCTCAACACTAGACGTGATACATCATATAATAAGTTTTGTACTGTATAAGCCTAATGTCTTCCCTCCAGCTGCTTGTACACACTGACATACATTTGCTGTTAACAAATCTATTTCTCCAGTAGGGATCATCAATGTGCTATTCAAGTCTTGAGGAAAATGGCTTACAGCTCAACCTGCAGAGAGGAATACTTGCTTGCTTCAGTGGGATGTAAAGATTAACAAAGCCCATTGACTTCTGCTTACCACTGTATTAAATAATGCAGCTGTTCACTTCTGATTCCCAAGGTCACCAAAGTATGCTTGGCTGAATGACTCAAAGCAGTAACCCATAACCAGCACACAAAAGCATTTTAATATGCATGTGTCCCAGGTTTACCTTAAAGCTAATGGTCTTAGAAGCAGGAAATTAGGAACGTAAGACATGGCTGCTCCATTACAGCTTCTATTACAGACATTCTGAAATCATTTTTAAGAACTACATAGAAATATATAAAAATGGGATTTAGCTTTGCAAAAGGTAAAATAGGACAAAACTGTCATTGCAAAATATTTGCATTTGCATTAATTGCTATGACTGTACTGGATTAAGCCTAATCAGGGACATAACTAGAGAAGCTTGGGCCCCAAAGCAAACTTTTTATGCCCTCCCCCGACCACGAACATTTACCAGTACCTCTTAATAATAGTCATGCAGTTACTAGATAATACAAGGAGCAAATACCTCACCATACATATCACCATTATACTGCTTCCAAACAAATCCCACCATACCAATAACAACATTCCCAATAATGTTACTACATAAGGAGCTGGATATACTGCTAGACGACAAATTAGCACCACATAGTGACTAAATACTACCCCTATACTATTAGTAAACAAAGATCCATATGCAATGACCAATATTCCCACCATACAGTAACCATATAGTGGAAGATAACAGTGTACACAGGCTCTACAGACTGTATATTACCACAATACAGTGGTCATATAGTGGTAGATAACCATGTACATAGATTCTGAAGACTGGTTATTACCACCAGATAATGACCATATAGTGGTAGATAGCAGTCTACACAGGCTCTGAAGACTGTATATTACCACCATATAATGACTGTCACGGGTCGCGCTGCAGCCCGCAGGACGGGATGTGGGTTCACCCGTGCCCCCACCGGTCCCCGTGCGCCGGGAGCGAGTGGCGCCGCGGTCCGCATAACGGGAAGCGGATGCACTCGCTCCCCTGAGCGCAGCTACTTACCGCACAGCGCCTCTGCTTCCTCGCGTCCGTCCGCTGCCGGGCGCACGCGTCCCCCCCTCCTAGGGCGCGCAAGCACTGGCTCTTTAAGATTTAAAGGTCCAGCGTGCCGGTTATTGCTGATTGCCGGCCGTTGACCCTATATATTGGCTCCACCTTCAGCATACCCTTGCCGAGTCCATTGTGCCTGTACCTATGCGAGGAAGCCTTCTAGAATTCCGATTAGCCTTCTCTGTGTACCAGTCCCTTTTGCGCACATCCTTCGACCACGAACCTTCGCTGCCTGCCCTGACCTTCTGGCCTGTCCCCGACTACGAGTTCGCCTGCCGATTCTGTATCTCGTTGCACCTCGGCTACTGCCACAGGCAAGTCAAATCAGGGGTAGCGACCTGGTGGAATCCTGCCGCAGCAAGTCCATCCCGCTTTGTGGTGGGCTCTGGTGAAAACCGGAACCCACTTAGACTCCGCTCCCTGGTGTGGCCCGTACCATCGCCTGCGGTGCCCCCGTGGATCCACTACTCCCAGTCGTTACAATGACCATATAGTGGTAGATACCGGTGTACAAAGGCTCTGTAGAAATATAAGTGTTAACAGGTAGATAGGTCCCAAGTAGGTAGGCCCAAGTTAGGTAGCTAGATAGGCCCAAGGTAGGCAGTGTGTAGGCTCCAGTTAGGCGGGTAGGTCTCAGTTAGGTATGCCTCAGTTAGGTAGGTAGATAGGACCCATATAGATAGTTAGGCCCCAGGTACGTAGGAGGCCTCAGTTAGGTAGGCAGATAGAACCCAGTTAGGTAGGTGGTAGTTAGTTACGTAGGTAGGTAGTAGGTAGGCCAAAGTTAGGTAGGTAGAAAGGCCCAAGTAGGTAAGTAGATAGAGACTGACACTAACTGCTAGTGTCGGGTCCAGACGAACCGCTAGTGACAAGCAACAAGGGCTCCGCCGGGCATAGTTATTGGCAGTTATAATGCATAGTAGTACTACGTTATGCTGCTATGTAATGTAACAGTGATCTGAAGATCACGGATTCAAGTCTCCTGTGGGGACAAGTAAATGAAAAGTCAAAAGTAAAAAAAAAGTAAAACACAAATAAAAATAAAAAATACATACACCGGCCTCTATGCTTTACAGACATCAATCAAAAATAAATAAAGTATGCATATTTGGTATTGTAAGGACTTGACCTATAAATCTGTTACGTTATTTAACCAGCAAGATGAATGTCGTAAAAAAAAAAAAAAAACAGTCACAGAATTGTGTTCATCCAACAGCACATAAAATGGAATAAAAAGCAATCAGAAAAGTATAAATGCCAAAATGGTACCAATGAAAATGTCAGTTCGCCTCGCAAAAAAACAAAGCCCTAACACAGCTCTGTATATGGAATAATAAAAAAGTTAAGGCAATCAGAAGAGAGCAATACATAAATTTTGTTTTACACAATAAAAACACCTTTTTTTAAAGTGCTATGACATAAAAAAACAATATAAATTTGATATTGCCATAATCTTAAAACCAACATGTCACCTATACTGCACGGTGAGTGCTGTTAAAAATAAAAAAACACTACTAGGATTGCATTATTTTCTTCACCCTACCTTCAAAATAACAGATTTAAAAGTGATAAAAAAAGTATTTTACCCCAAAAAATAGTACCATTAAAAATATCAACTCATCCCACAAAAGCAAACACATACACAGAAAAAAAAAAATTATGTCTCTCAGACTATGGAGATGCAAAATGGTGATTTCTTTTTGAATAAAAAGTTTTCTTATTGTGTAAAAGTAATAAAACATAAAAGGTATACAAATTGGGCATCTCTGTAATCGAATGACCTGCTGAGTAACGTTAATGTCATTTATACCGCACGGTGACCGCTGTAAAAAAATAAAAATAAAGAGCACTGCCAGGATTGCTGTATTTTGTTCATAGAAAAATATATAAACACCGGCAAACCAACGTGGGTGCAACTAAAGTGTAGAAATGTATTTTTGCAGCAGAATAAAGTTGCCAGAAACTCAATTAAAAAAATAAATTAATGTTTATGCAAAAAGGATTACTGCATGGAATTTTATAGAATGGATACAAATGTCATATGAGCAGATGTCTTTTAATCTAACATTTCGGCCACCAACCGAATGCGACATCAAAGCGACCAGTCAAAGCGAGATTTGTCTTAGATGAGATGTAGATGTGGAGAAGTAGTAACAATATTAAGGCAGAGTACAGTTCATGTAGGCTTGTGTACAAGAGGTAGTTCATACCAGGTAAGAGGAAAACGGCTGTGACCGGGGCTCGGAGTAAGCTGAAAGACGTCTGGAGTGGGTAGAGGAGCCCGGCTCCTATGACAGATGTCGCTTTGACAAAGGCCTGGTGGCCGAAATGTTAGATTAACGGACATCTGCTCTTATGACATTTGTATCCGTTCTATAAAATTCCATGCAGCAATCCTTTTTGCATTAATGTATTTTTCTAATGGAGTTCCTGGCAACATTATTCTGCTGTAAAAATAAATTTCTACACTTTAGTTTCATCCACGTTGGTGTGCCAGTGTTTATATATTGTTTCTATGGTCTGTAGATCATTGACCTCTTACGACTGAGCACCCACTGACCACTTTGGTGTGGGTGACTCTAATCACTCATGCTGTATTTTGTTCATCCAACCTCCCAAAAACCTTGATAAAAAGTGTCATATAAACCCCATAATTGTAACAATGAAAACGTCAACTCATCCTGCAAAAAACAAGACCTTATCTAACCCCATATACAATAAAATGGCTTTAAGACTATGACAATATAAAAACACATTTTTTTATAAATGCATTCTATTGTGTAAAAGTAGTGAAACATAAAAAAACTGTATAAAATTGATTGAATTGTATCTGTACTGACTGCATAGTAAAGTTATGATTCATTAGCAAACGCTGTAAAAATGAACCCCAAAACAATGGTGGAACTGTGTTTCCTACCCCATTTTCACAGCCCAAAGCTAAAAAACTATGGAACACCTGAGGGCCCAAAATGAACAATATACCCCTAAATGAGTTCTCTGAGGAGTGTTGAATCCAAAAGGAGGTAACTTCTGTATGGTTTTACCTTTTCTGGTACTTTGTGGGATTTGCAAATGCTACATTGCACCCACCAAAATCTGTGTTCCAAAAGCCAAATAGCACTCCCTCGTAAGCTCTGCCATATGCCAAAACAGCAGTTTACACCCACATATAGGGTATTGCCAAACTTGGAAGAAATTGTGCAATACATTTTGGTTGCTTTTCTTTCCAGGATTCCCTGTGAAAATGAAACATTTTCAGCTAAAATTGCAGTTTGTTGGAAAAAATAAATTTTTTAGTCACTGCTTAATGCTTAAAAAAATTGTGAAACACCTGTGGGTCTATACATTCACTGCACCCCTGGATATATTTCTAAATAGATGTAGTTTCTAAAATGATGTCTTTTTAGGGGTGTTTATTAAGTTTTACCTTCTTAGGGTGTCCACAAACCCGAAATGGAATCGGAATGAAAATGAGTTTCAGTAGGTGCTCCTTCTATTTTGAGGCTTGTGGTCAAATAGTATTATTATTATCTACCATGTTCCAGTGAATAATGGCTATAAGATTGAAAATCTGCAAAAAAAAAGTGAAATATTAATTTCTGTAAAACCCCTGGGGAGTTTAGAATACTTTATGGGTTGCAGTTTCTTAGGTGGTGTCAATTATGGGGGTGTCTAATATACAGACCCCTCAAAACCACATCAGAACTGGACTGGTGCCTAAAAAAAAATCAATATTTCAAGTTTTATAGAAAGTGTAAAAAAAAATAACTATTAAATTTATAAACCCCCTAATGTTGTAAAAAAAAAAATGACATTTAAAAAATGATGCCAACGTAAAGGAGACATAAAGTAAATGCTAGTTATAAACTATTTTGTGTGGTATAACTATCTGTGTTGCACAGAGAAATTTTTCAGATTTGAAAATGGCAAATTTTGCTTAAATGTTCACAACATTTTGATATTTTTCACAAATAAACAAGAACTGTATGGACCAAAATTTCTTACCAACTTAAAGCACAATGGGCGATATGTATGAATTCTGGCGCTGATAGACCAGTTCTAAATCACTTTAAGGTAGTATAGACTTCGCCAGAAGGGATGAACCTGTTCTTATGCAGGTCATACATACAGGCACAGTCTAGTGCCCATACGACAACTCAGGCTCAACCATCTTTCACTTGGTCCGGTTGTTCTAACTGTTCTGCGCCAAAGTTTTGGCGTCAATGAATCATAAATGTGTCTACTTCTACTAATTTGGTGCGACGCCCCCAGAACGGCCCAAAACTTTGGCACGCTAAAAAGTGTTTTTGGCACGGTACCGAGTCACTTATCGCGCCAAAGTTTGGAGTACGCCTGTTCATATATCTATAGAAATGGTCTACTACAGTTTTTTGAGGCCAGAATTGTGTCACAGCTCCATTCATACATGTCACCCAATGTGTCTCAAGAAAACAGTCTCTGAATCACATGAATAGACAAATGCATCTAAAAGCTATTCCATCATAAAATTACTCAAGTCATATTTTAAAAATGGGGCTCTGTCAAGAAGGTTAAAATTGGCTGCAGTGGTAAGGTGTTGAAGGGGTATTCACATTTCATTGATTAGCTTTAAACATGTAGACAAAGGTAAATAAAGACTATAACCAAATACATTGCTCTTCTGATTTTGCTTCTCTGCAGAGTTAGGAGCAGTTGTTATCTCCTACTTATGCAAACAATTTTCTCTTTTCCTACAGGCATGAGTAGTGGTCATGGTGATGACTCACTCCCTGCTATGTTCCGCATCTTCTCAGTAAGTAATGTGTTTGTATTAGTTACTGAGAAGTTTTAACCCTTTAGAGCTCTGTAGTCTTGTGCACTACAATTTACAAACCTCCTGAAGTCATATCACTCTAACAGGCTCAGCTATAAATAACAGAACTGATACGCCAATCACTGCTGGTAAGGCACCCCACAGCCTAACCAGAAAGTGTGAGTCTGAAGCTGGGTGTGGCTTTGTAAAAGCAGTAATAGAAGATATTGATTTTTAGTTAAATCAGTCAGTTGTTGAACAGTAATGTTATCATATCATGTATTGAATCATTGAATCACAGTAATTTATTTTTTACTAGCTGCACTCTATACTTATTTTTTATAAAAATCTTGTCATAAAAGCAGTATATCTCCTAGATATGCCAACACTTGAAATGTTAACTGTCAACTTCAAAGATAGTTGATTGAAAGTTAAGGTCTTAGCACAAGAGTGTCCACTGTAATTTTCTGTATAAATTGATGACATATTGTCTATACTTGAGTACCTTTGGCCTCAATAATCATAAAAGAATGCAACTTTTCTAGGGAAGTGAAATATTACTAAAATACATGGATCTGATGTGTCTTTTTCAGGTAGTTCATACTATAAGCTGTAGAGGAAGATAAAGGGAAGATTTCCCTAGCAGAAAATGTCACCATGACAAACCTAACATCAAATGAAAATTTCAGTCTGTAACTATTTGGTTCCAAGTTAAAAAAGAAGATGCCAAACATTAAAATGTAATTCTTTGTTGGTATAACAATATTAGATAACATGATACAATTAAAAACTACAGTTTATAAATTCTTTCTCTATTAGTCAGAGCAAAAAAAAAACATAGTTTATATTATTATACATTTATAAAATTATTTAAGATCAGAGCCTTACATTTAACTATTTATAAATGTAACTCTATAAATTAAACAATATCTACCCATCATGTAAATTAAATTTTTGAGTGTCATCTTGACTTCCAATTAAGTAGGCCCTGATGTGCTTAGAAATTTAAATTGTAATCCCTACTGGGGGCACCCAGACTATGTTTTATGATATCCATATGGAGTGTATGTGTCCAGATGGGACAGACTCAAATGTGACTAAGCTGCAGTATCGGGTTATGCTTCAGTATGGAACTGTGCCTTGGTAAATAAATAAAAGGTACATTCCTGTGTTCCTGTTATTCATTTAATTCAAACAGGTGCCTAAGTTGCTGACTACTGGAGTTTGCCTACCTATTTCAATAGATACATAGAGCTTTATTCTATTTGTTTGACATGGAACATTTGTTTTTTTTTAAAAAAAAAACCTCTTTACCTGTATCATTTTTCAGTAAAGTAAACTGACAAACTACAATTTTTCAGAAGTATTGTACTCAATGCTATAATAGCCAATGGAGCCACAAGACAACATCTATGTTATGCAGACACGCATTTTTAGCTGTTCAACGTGTTTATTTTAGAAAGCTAAATAATAAATTATACATTTGTACAAGGAGCACAGGAACTTTCCATGATTCAATTAGTCAATGACCTAAAAACAATATTTCTTCTTTTGCAATATTTAAACTTAAGTTTATTAGTTGGTAATGTCTGAACTACTTCTATGATTGGGCAGCAAGCCAACTTATTTCACTTAAAAAGTTCACAATGAATACTGACTGAGATTTACATTTTCTTCTCATTAACTTGCAAGAACAAGACTGTTATGCTTTTCACCGCAGTAGTGGATCTTTTGAGCTGAAATACACTGGCAATAGCTACACTGCACTTTAAAGTCTTTGTAATTTGCCCATTTTTATCCTTTACCCCACGCAAGAAGATATAGGATGACATGTCAGAAAAGAGGCACCTCCACACCAGTTTTAAGGCGCATTAAATGAGTGTATAGAATGAATTAACCTGTTAAAAATCTGCTGTGTGGTATACCTTGCATTGTATAATTGATGCAGAGCAAAGTGTAGGCGCATAACATATCATTGCTAGCATATTTGATGCGCCTACTTTAAGTGCATTTCAATGTGTCGGGCTTGGTATATAATGCGCCTAAGTTTTGCAGTACTACAATTCATTTATATAGAGAATAGGGCGTCAACAGTTTTTTTGGTGCAAAATACACCAAAAAAATGGTGCAGCTCTAATGGGACATGTCGCCCATAGTTTATCCTTGCTGGATTCTAAGGTCAAGGATTGGTGGTGAGTACACTATAACAAAGAACATTAATGGTGACATGTATGATTTTTAGCGCCCAGTTACCATTTTTTGCGTGCATTAGTAATGTAGAATGCACCTGAATCTATGAACCTGTTCTACTGTGGGTCATAGATTTAGCTTTTTCTAGCTACAAAGTGACAATTCAGGCTCAGGTATACCACTTTAAATTCATCTACTTGTTCCACTACGGTTGTAGTGTGACACGCCTCCAGAACGCCCCAGCATCTTAGATGCATTACAACGTGCTTCGGGCGCTTTATAATGAGCCTAATTTTGGAGTGCGCCTACTTATACATTGAGCGCACAATTTTGAGGTTGAAAGGAAGCTAGAATACTAGTACAGCCCCATACGTACATGTCGCCCTAAATAAAGTCAAGAATGTAATTAAGTGTCATTATAGCAAGAGATAGCAAGAGAAAGCATCAGGCTTCAAAAATAATGACTTATTTGGATTAAGTTGATAGATGAGCCACAGCAAAAATAAGCATATTTTTAGATATAGGAATGCATAAACTGCAAAAGGTGGCCAATTGTATTAGCCCTCTTTTGGGTTAAAGCAGTAAGCAGTAAGTGGCAAGACACTTCAAATAAATTTTGAATGAATTGATGATAATAGGAATTTCTGTTGGGTCTTGAGACCTACAGGTGGAAACCAATTTGAAATAGCAGACACTTTAAAGCATCCATACAAAGGCCCTCAAATGAGATGATATAGAAGAAATGAGATTTTTGACTTTGCAAATAGACACTTTAATTTAGCAATGAGAAGTCTATTTAAACTAAAGCTTTATAGATTGGATGTGAAAATTATAAGGCTTCAGATCTTGGGAGTAGATTAAGATATTGTCTAGTGTGACCAGTACATACTGGTTTAAAATATCCCTAAATAGGTCATTCATAAACTGTTAGATAACAGCAAGGTCATTGCAGAGGTTGATTGTTGAGTGCCTATTCCAGGTGCTAAAAGCAGTTTTTCACTTGTTACACTTTTTGAACTGAATTAAATTGTAGGCCTTAAACTGATCCAAATTGGTAAAATAATAAGCACCCATGATGAAACCAAACAACATAGAAATCAGTGGTAGTTGGTATCTGTTCTTCAAAGTGAACTCAGTCATCTTACAGTAATTGATACATGGCTATCTATCTATTTAATCCAGCTCATGCCAATGAAGTAGATTCCCAAAAGAAATATTTCTTTAAATGCTCTTTTATATAGCCGCAGTTTCTATTGCTTTGCCTCAGGAAAATATGAGACCAAGAAGGAGCAGAATAGCAGCAGACCTGTGAGGTAATTCCAGGTTTGTGATTTAGTCCAAGAAGGTAACACTGGAAACTGGAAGATCTCCAGCGACCAATTTGGCTGGATGTCAAGTCAATGGTAGGAAGTATAGTCTGAGCCAGGGTAATCCCTGGAGTACAGAACTAGTAGAATGTTAAACCTTGAAAAAGATCACTTTGGCATGAAGGACACCTACTTAGAGCTGGACTAGAACCATTTGAAGGGAGACATGTCCCTATAGAAAAAATGATCCATTGACTAATGGGAGAGTAATCTGAAATCTCTTATCAGGGGAAATATTAACTAAATTTCCTGTGAATTCAGAAATTCCATACAGGACCCTGGAGGAGTTTGACACCTTTGGGAAAGGTTTCATGAAAGGCAGCATACACACTGGTATCATTGTCAAGCTCCAACCTAAATAGCACTCTGACTACTGTGCTAAAGGAACTCATGTGATTGAGTGGCATGACACTGTATTCAGGAACTAAGAAATGTTTCTTTTAGCTCGCCCTTG
Organism: Phyllomedusa bahiana; assembly: GCA_025379985.1. Lineage (NCBI taxonomy): Eukaryota > Metazoa > Chordata > Amphibia > Anura > Hylidae > Phyllomedusa > Phyllomedusa bahiana. The sequence continues at coordinate 9,358 of JAODAL010061564.1, read as the reverse complement.
TAGTCTTTTTTTTCATGTATTATAGCTATGGTGATATCCCTACCCTTTCATAGGCATTGAATTTTTCTAGCTTTGGAAGACAAGCAGGATTATTAACGTACAGGGAACTTTTTTGCCCACAGTATAAATGTGATTGAGTGACATGACACTGTTTTCAGAAACAGTGACATGTCACTCAATCACATATATACTGTGGGCAAAAAGGATCCATGTACGTTAATAATCCTGCTTGCCTTCCAAAGAGTGGGGATATCACCATAGATATCATACATGAAATAAAAAAATACTACAGGGGCGTTGCATAAATCAAGTAGTGACCCTTCATGATTTTTAAGGCAGTCATTGCCGAGCATCATTAATTTGATCCAAATTAGGTTACAGGTCCCACTTACAACCAATTTGGAGAACACACTCCCTTGGGTTACTCCATTTTTGCCATGTAGCTGCATGTAGACCCTGAAAAGAAACTTTCAGTTTTGATCTTGCACTAACCTAAAGGTCTCAAGGATTTTCAGGGGTTTCTTAATATGTCTGTTTATACGGAACTACTCATGTCATTCCTTACAGTCCAAACTGCTTACTAGCAGCTGTTATTTGAGATTGGTCAACCTCTACAATCCAGGCTTGTTTTTATGCTAGTCCTGTTTTCCTCTGCTCTGGTGCACCAGAATCTGGCCCCAAAAGCGCCCTTTTCTCTGGAATCTTGATGCCTTCACAACTGAAGTGAGAGTTTTTCTTTCTGAGTCAGGTAAAAACAAGTCTATTCCCTTTTTTCTCTGGTTTTGAATAGCTCTACAAAGATCAAGACACTTTCATCCACTGCCCTTAAATATTCAGTACATTTTGAAATTGAGCAAATTCTGGATGGTTACTGGAAAACTCCTCAATCTGGTTGATTGGAAGGGATATAGAAATAGAATTGGGTTCCAAAAGGGGACATCTATCCCTAATTGCTCAGATAGAAATTACACTTGATGTATCGACTCAAGTCTCACAAAATATATTTGCGGAGAAGCCCTAAGAGTACTGTTACTTAGCTCACCCAGATTTAGTGCCATGTCATAGCAAGCAGACTAACAAAGGTTGCATCCAGTTGCCTGCCATATTATTTTATGGTCTAGCTGGATCAGGCTATATTGCCCCTTCTGTGCAAACACATTGGTGTCAACTTGCCAAAACAACTGACACCCTAAGATAAAGGGGTGATAATGAAACAGCACATTGCCATTTGATTAAGGCTTATCATGATATGGCTCCTGCTCTTATCCTCTGGCCTGCCACATTCCTGACCATTTTCCTAGTGAGGATCCTTGATTCTGTTTTGGACTATTCTACAGCTGTATCAGTGGTAACTTCTAAGAACCAGAGGATCCCTTAAGATCACAACTGCTTAAGCGAGTATTGCCCCGAGAATTTATTCGCCTGTAACAAAAATAACTATTTATCTTGTGCTATTTATAGGTGGCTTATATTGACATACATGTTAGCTACCTATAGGTTATACTATTGCTAGATTTTAAAATAACAATGATAAAGCTTGACTAGCTGTAGTGGAAAACATGAAATTGCTCTACTGCTCATGTCCCTGTTTCTTATTGTACTAAATTTGCAATAATTGTCAGGATTATCTTTTTGTCCTTACTTTCATACCTTACCAAATTCCCACTTATTGTTTTAAGATGTGCATTTCCTGGAAAATATGATTAAAAATTGTGTTTTTCGTTTTATTAATAACATCATAAATCAGAGGTTAATTTTTATTGGTCTAGGCTTTATATTTATTTTTTAATTACCTTCTCATTTTCCATTGAAATGTGTTGATAGCATTTCAGATTAGCTGCTGCTTTTGTTTTCAGTTGCTACCTGTTGTGGGAGGATTTCCTAATGTCTCTAATAAAAATATTTTTCATTCCAGTATTTGATATTTCTTTCACAATAGGTTTTCTATATATAATTGCTCTGCATATGGGTTTAATTCCTATATTTCAGGTTCTGAGCTGAATTCCCACACTGTTTTTACAACATTTTTTTGTGTTTTTATGTTTTCAATGACGTCATTTTCCTATAAAACATGAGGCAGCCAAGTGTTTAAGGTTTAATGCACATTATGAACATGTCTACATATACAGCATTTCTGCTTGTGGCTTGTTTGGGTTTTTATGCTTTTTGTTTAAAAGGCATGTATCACTTCATCAGATCGGCTGCTTTCTTGAAGCTTGATTCTCTCACTACCTGAAATCCAGGGGCGTTTCTTCCTCTTCCAGCTGGGTGTTTATTAATTGAAGGGGAATGACATCATCCCCCCTTCACTGTTCATGCTCGCTCCTGAGTCAGTGTCCCTCCCCCCGTCTCTGAGTCCACATGTCACTGTCCTCTCCCTATGCAGTCTTATTTTATAAGAGCTGTTTAGATACCACAGGTCTGCATTCAGTCTAGACAGCCTTCTATGAACTCAGAGCACTGATCTCTTCTCCTCTCACAGCTTGAGGTTTGTTACAGTTGAATCCAGTCTTCTATGAACTTATCCAGAGCACAAATCCGTCTCCCTTCTATGTTTACACAAGGCACAATTCCCTCCAGAGGTGTTTTTCAGGCCATATTAGAGGCACAAACCTCAACTTTTAGTAAAACTATATATTACCATAATGAAACAGGGAACACAATTTATAAACTTATTTTAGTGGTACTTGGTATCCAGTTAGATACTGTGAAAAAGGTATTCCAGGAAATAAAGCCATAGCCATTAGGGCAAATGCAGTCTCTTTCATACCATGCTGGTTCTAATTTGCTCAGACAAAAATGCATTGAGACCACACTATTGTGTCCAGCATATAACACGTGTATGTCTGGAAAATAGAGAAAACGCAGTCAAAAAAAGAGTCAATCTTTCCTATGGATTCCAAAAGCTCCACCTCCGACAATGTTTTCCCAATGGATACCTGCAAGGAAACAAGAAAATCTAATGTTAATGGATCCTTAGCTCCAAACCCTCTTTGAAAATCTTGTGTTTTCTTCTGCTTTGTTTGGTGGAACCAGAATGTGTACCTAGGTAGAAGGCCTCTTTCTGGCTATATGACCCTGTAGATGTATTAAGCATATATTTCTGGAGATTTCTTGACATGCACACTAAGCATAGAACACAAACATGATGTTAATATGGGCTTAGATTAAAGACTGCTTTAACCCCTTAACGACTGCCCACCGTCTTTTGATGGCAGCTGGTGAGGGTTGTTTTGCAGGTCTCAGCACCGCAGCTGCTCTAGTAATGTAGTTAACAGTCTCTGTACGTGGCGGGAAGCAGAGGAAACCGTGACCACAGCATTTTCAAAAGGCATTCCTCTGCTCTATTCCATGATCAGGAATCGATGGAGCCCGGGGAATGTCTGTATAGGAAGCCTGCGGTCAAGGTACACTGTGTGCTGCTCTGACTGCTGCCTGTGTCAGTATTACACATATTGTAATGTATTAGCTTACATAAATATGCAAATGCATTACTAAGTGTTAAAAAAAATGTTAAATAGTTTTTCCTTAATGGTATTAAAAAAAATAAAAAAAAATTAAAAAGGTAAAAATAAATAAATAAATAGTAAAATAAAAACAAATATTTAATAAAAAAGTTAATGTACATACATTATACACACACAAAAAACTACACATATCAGGTATCCACACATCTGTAATAACCTGTAGAATTCATTTAACATGTTACTTAGTGTAAAATGTGAATGGTACAAAAAATAACTAAAAAAAAGTTCTGCAGTAATTTATTTGTAAACTTAAACTATGCCTCTCAAAAATACAAGTTCTCCGCATAAAACAAGTTCATATACCACTGCGTCACTTTGAAAGACAAAAACTATACAATTAAAGGGGTTGTCTCACTACAAGGATTGATTTTCATGTTAAAGATCTTGCAAAAACAAGTCACTTTGCAATATGTGTCCATTAACAGTATCCTACCTATGCCTAGATATCCCCTCTTGTATGGGCTGCATCAGCTCCTCAGGTCGCTATAGCTACAGACCTGTTTGATCTATTCTGATAGGCTGCCAGAACTGGTTGCTATAGCTACAGACCTGGCTTCTACTGCAGCCTAGTGGAAGCCAGTAAACACCCCCCTGAATTCAAAGTGAAACCAAGAAAACAGGACTGAGGTAAAAGGAATCAATGTATTGAGACAACCCCTTTAAGCTGATCATTAGGTCCTTTTCAGACCTGAGGTCTAAGGGGTTAAATGCTGCTTGATTATATATATTAATAAGAGGAGTTCCTCCTTTGGCTGTTAGTGGTTAGTCAAAACAGCAGATATGGAATTCTAGGCCAGAGATGATAGCGTCAACTACATCTATTTCACTTATATAGTAACCTTTCCATGGACATCTATGGGTATTGTCCATCTGCTTACAGTATGTTATACATCAATGAATGTTTGAATTAAAACATGCCAATGTCATTAACGTGCACCTACCATTTTTTATCAGAAACACGTCAATATAAATGAAATGTAGAATTATTGCAATAATTCCCTTTCTTTAATACAGAGCACCATTCCCCTCTTACCTATTACACACACTTAATCTGCGCCTCCTGCTGCCAACACTAATAGCCCCTCTAATGATCGATGGGAGCAGAATACATATTGGCCTCCTAGTTTTAGCAGCAGGCAGTCAAGATTTCTTTTAAGCATCAGTGAACAAATGTGTTGCTGGAATCCTAGAATAGAGATCATAACAAAAGATACACTTTAATGATCATGACATTTATTGATACCGAGCCTCCACATGTTGGATAATACCCCACATATACATCAAATAAGGTAAAAAGTAAGAATACCATCTTTGTAATAACCTTTGGATAAATTGCAAGTCGCATGCAAGTCTCTGAAAACGTAATGTACTTTTCTAATGAGTAATCCTGCTGGTCAATGACCTCAGAGCCTTAACTACACGTTACTGCTGCTGGGCAGAGCTATAAAGACACCAACATCAGCCTGATGACTACTCAACTTGATGTTGGCATTTGACTTCGTTTTGAAAATAAAATATATTAAAATTGATGAGGTTTGGCTGCTGCCTCAAGACTCCTCCTGTGAAATGTTGGTTTCCACCTGTGTAGTATATTAATCAGCCTTTCCTTATTATGCCTTTCTTTTATGAATCGTATTGTACAATATAATTGTAATGATGCATTTTCATTGACCCTAATAAATCTCTTATCCATTTTTAAAAAAAATTTAATTTAAATAAAAGTATAGAAATTATTTTAATACGTAAAATTAAGGGAAAAATATACAAACGTACTTAGAAGTGAACTTTCCATTAGACACATTAAAAGAATGTTTAATTGACAATAAACCGATCCCAAAGTGTTCCATTACTGTAATCTGCAGTAAAACCTTAGCACCAAGGGCCACATGTATGAAACCTGTCTAGGTCTAAAACGCTTTGTTGCCTTTAGCAACAGATCAGAGCTCCCCTTTCATTTTTCCAGAGCACCATATTAAATTAAAGGGGAGCTCTGATTGGTTATTATGGGCAACAAATAGAGTTTTAGACCTAGACAGCTTTCACACATGTGGCCACAAGTGTTTAGTTATGCTACAGCACCACCACAGGGAAAATTCAGTACAACATTGTTGCTTTTTCAGTCAGTAGCTTTCACTGGGCTTGCTGCACCAAGTGGTCTGTGAATAGGTGGAGTTCAGAAACCTGAGTTGAAAGCAGAATAATAGGTTCTTTCTTATTCTTTGTAAGTAGAATAATAGTAAGATTAGGGGTTTTCTTCAGTGCCCAGCAGGCTGTAAATATGCATGACGGGCGCAGGAGTTTAAGGATAAATACCACATTGACAGTTGTGAGAATGTTGCCCACCGAGAAGCTCACATTAGAGATCTGGAGGTTAAAAAAGCAACTCTGAGAGCCAGTTACAAACTAAAGAGAAGCATGCTGTTCACTGAGCCAGCAGTTAGTAGGGTAGATATAGAGGGTGGCAAAATGGGCTAGCTGGGTTAGGGCACATCCCCACGGCAGTGATAAAATGCTGGCCTTTTTAAGAATCCGATAGGTGTTTTATCGTCAAAGGTTCTGAAGGGACATTTCTGTCTGCAGTTTGCAGATTTGCCCACCCTCCATAACCATAAAATTTGCACACCTTCCGCCCAAAAGCTGGGTGGAAGATTGTGCATGTTCCAAGGTTTTAGGAACGCCGGTGGCTGAAAAGCCATCCGACTCAAAATCTGTTCAGTGTAGACTACTGAACATATTTTATTTTAAAGTCTATGGGGATGGTTTCTTTTGAGTTTTCTAATGGTTTCCAAATCCACAAACCGTCTAAAAATCCAGTGAGAAAACCATGCCATGTGGACAGACCCTAAATGTATTTAAGAGAAGCGGAGAGGGTTCCCAAAAAGGAACTGACTCTTGTTTCTGTGCTTCCTAGAAAAAATTCCACGTTGAATGTAAAGACACCAACCTCAGAAATTGCAACCTTCGTTGATACCGCTCTTCCTTGCAGCTGGGAGTAAAGCTTAGTTAGTAGGCAAGAGAATGGTAATGCAGATAGGGGAAGACAGTGGTTATGTGGGGTTTCTATGAAAAGGAAGACAGTCATAATAAAATGTGACCAAGAATGCCTCAACTGAATGGTTTGTTGTTTCCCCAGTTCCAGGGTGTTGTGCCTGGTGAAACTGGTGAATTAATTACTCGTAGGTGCTGTATTGACCAAGCTGTTGTGGTCCAAGCTAAAGGGAAGCGGTTGTCTCTCTGAAATATTGGCTGGGCCATGCACAACACTGGACAATGGGAGCTCAATGAGTTGAATGTATAAAGTCTTGATATAAAAGAGTGGAGTTGGGTACCTAAAGCACTAGGTTGATTTTTTTTTGGGGAACACACTGTATTTTGCAGTTAATTTAAATCTAAAAGGAAGAGGGTCTGCTGTGCTGGGGTACAGAATTCTAGAAGGGGTGACAGAGTATGAAAACTAAGGGTTAATAGGGATTACAAAGTAAAAACTATAGAGGTAAATAGATAAGAAAGAAAGCAAACTATATCACTTGGTGGAGAAGTGGACTATAGTAGAAAATTGTACTCTCAGAATTTCAGGAAGTCACATTCCTGATACTGAATGTGTAACATTGGATGGCAACTTAAATTGTTCACAAATGCCAAAGTTCTAGCAGGCAAAATAGGGACGCTTGAGGCCCTGGTCGTGGGGAAGCAAATTGATGTTGTTGGTGTTGCTGTGACATGGCTAGACTTTTCAAATGATTGGGCTGTCAATCATCAGGGTTTTACACTCTTTCAGAAGGACAAGACAAAGGGGCAGATTTATCAAGGCAGTTGCACCAGAATTCCATCTCAATTTGCACCAAAAACCAGCTTTTCGACACATTTACTATGTGTTTTACACAGTTTCAGATGCTTCTGAAAAAGGGTGTGGATTTATGAAAAGGCGGTGTAGTTTAAATGCGACCAAAAATCCGACAGTCCCAAAAGTATTTTCCCGAACACTGCCAGGTAGGCTTGTGGCAGTGTGGATGATTGGATGAAAATGGTATTCAATAATGAATCACCAATCTAACTCGGCCAATGAGATGATGCTGGACATTTTGCTTGTTCTTAAAAAGCATGTAAAGAGAGCTACTTAAGGATTTATTATTATTTATTTTCTATTATTTATAATATAATTTTGCATGTTGGATACAGGGCTAGGTGAGTGGGCGATTGTTACAATAGTCAATTCACAGATAGGCAGATTAATTTGGGACTTTTCTTATTACATCCATAGAATACAATTTTGGTCATGAATAAGTCATTTTTAGAATGGTAATGGAACTTGCTACAGAGCAGAGACTTAAAGCTGTTCTTCAGGTAAAGGCACATCAACTCAATGGTATGGACAGCAAATAGTCAAGATCTAAACCAGACTGATATTTTTTGTGATAATAAAAAAAAAGTTCTATTAAAAGAATCCACCCTGCAAAGCTGATCTGTCAATCTCTTTTTAAGAAAGTAAGAAACAGCTACAGTGGGCTGCGTAAGTTTTCATACCTCTTGAACTGTTTCTCAATTTGAAAGATTACATAAACAAACTTAACTATATTTTATTGATACTTTATATGAGAGAGCAACACAAAGTAGCAAGTATTTGTGAAGTGCCTCCCCAGGGTCAATACTTTGTAGGACCACCTTTAGCTGCAATAACAGCTGGAAACTGTTGGGGTATGTCTATGCCAGTTTTGCACATCTATAAGCTGAAATTTTCAGATTAGTTTGCAAAAGTTTGAGTTACAGTATCGAAAAAAAGTGAGTACACTTCTCACATTTTTGTAAATATTGTATAATATTTTTTCATGGGTCAACACTGATAATGCAACACTTTGATACAATGTAAAGCAGTCAGTGTGCAGCTTGTATAACAGTTTAAACTTGGTGTGGTCTCAAATCAACTCAACAAACAGCCATCAATGTCTAAACTGCTGGCAACATGGTAAGTACCCAAAGTGAAAATGGACAAATTGTGCCCAAAGTGTCAATATTTTGTGTGTCCCCCATTATTTTCCAGCACTACCTTAACTCTCTTGGGCATGGAGTGTCGCAGACACCGGAATCCTCTTCCACTTCTCCATGAGGACATCATGAAGCTAGTGGATGTTAGAGACCTTGAACTCCTCCATCTTCCATTTGAGGATGTTCCACAGATGCTAAATAGGTTTGGAGACATGCTTGGCCATTCCTTTACCCTCATTTTCTTTAGCAAGGCAGTGGTCATCTTGAGGTGTGTCTGGGACCCAGTTTCCAAAGGGAGGTGATCATGCTCTACTTCTTTTTGTCACAGAACACGTTAGCATTCATGGTTCCCTCAATGTACTGCAGCTCTCCACAGCCGTCAGCACTCATGAAGCATCAAACCATGACACTCCCACCACCATGCTTGACTGCAGGCTAGACACACATGTCTTTGTACTCCTCACATGGTTGCTGCCACACACGCGTGACACCATCTAAACCAAAGACAAGGTTATCTTGGTCTCATCAGACTGCAGGACATGGTTTTCCCGTAATCCATGCTCTTAGTCTGCTTGTCTTCAGTAAACTGTTTGTGGGCAATCTTGTGCATCATCTTTAGAAGAGGCTTCCTTCTGGGACGACAGCCATGCAGACCAATTTGATGCAGTGTGCAGCATATGGCCTGAGCACTGACAGAATGAGCCACCACCCCTTTAACCTCTACTGCAATACTGGCAGCACTCATAAATCTATTTTGAAAAGACAATCTATGGATATGATGCTGAGCATGTGCAACTTTTTTGGTTGACCATGGCGATGCCTGTTCTGGGAGGAACCTGTCTGTTTAA